>VDFB02387788.1:0-62615 GCA_007258455.2 Sequoia sempervirens | reverse complement strand
AAGAGTTTTATTCCTAGTGTCAGGAGGTTATGCACAATGACAACTACCTCTTGCGCCTGTTCTCGCAGAGCTTGATGGGGTACACCTTAGATTGGTTCATGGGTCTAGAGCGGGGGTCCATCAAATCCTTCGCAGATCTTTCAAAGAAATTTTTTTCCTACTTCTCCTTCAACCTAGAAAAGGAAACTGATACCTTGGACCTCCTTAAGGAGAAGTAGTGTGATGATGAAACCTTTATCAACTACCTCCAAAGGTGGCATGCGTTGGCGAGCCGAATGAAAACCCCTCACAAAGAGAAAGCCATGGTCACCCTTTATGTTGAGAACTCACATCCTGACATGGCTCATAATTCCAGGTTACATTGTGTCACCACCTTCACCAAGATAGTGGAAAAGGACCCATCCTTGAACGAGCCCTTATTACGAAGGGGCATATCAAGATACACAACCATGACAAAGAATGACCATCCAGCGATAAGTCACACTACTGGAACAAGAACAAAAATGTTGTGAATGATGGTGCCACTGAAACTAAACATGTTCAGGTGGCCAACACCTCCTAGAGATAACCATATGTGACGAATACCATATCTGTACATAGGGGGCACCCCATCCCCCTCAACAATCAAACTAGAACAGTCAAGGGAATGGTAAACATCAGTACACTCAATTAGGAGAGCTCTTGAGTGTCATCTTCCATAAGTTGTTATAGGTCAATTATCTAATAACATATCCTATGACCAAGCCACTTGATGAATCCAAACCTAAACCAACCTAGTTTAAGGAGAATGAATATTGTGAATTCCATAAGATCAAAGAGCACACCTTGAATAAGTGCTAAGGTCTCAAAGTGTGCATCCAAGATCTTATCGATCGAGGAGATATCCAAGTCGACACCAATCAAGCCTCATCATCCAATGCTCAATTATAGATTTACCAAAATGCCTTCCCTAACCATAATCAAGGCACAAGCACGTCCAACAACAATCTCCAAAACAACAATACGAATAACATAAGCTATAAGAATGTACCCCTCAATTACGATAGTATTGTCCATTATATTGAGCAGATAGAACCCTGCGTATCCATGATACATGTTAAAGCTAAAGATTCCCAATGTGTTGTTGCTACCTGAAGATCTCACATTACTGTCCCTGCAACCTCCACATCCACCCAACTAAATCCTGTGAATTCCCAGTATAGCATTCTTGATCACTTAGGAAAGACACCTACTCAGATCTCAATTTTGGATCTGCTTAAATCTTCTCTCATGCATCAAGAAATCCTAAACTGAGCTTTATAGGAAACCTGGGTACCTAATGACATCAATCCCACATAGTTCCAAGCTTTAGTGGGACATCTAGCTTTATCTTACTAGTTACACTTTAGCCAAAATGACATGCCTAACATTGATTCCAATTATACCCATCCCCTACATATCGAAGTCCTGGTTGGTCATCATAAAGTAAAAAGGGTCTTGGTAGATAATGGCTCCACTCTTAATCTATGCACTCTAAAGTTCATAAAGCAGGTAGGGTATACTCAAGCAAATTTGAGTAATCAAACCATTACAATCAAGGCTTATGATAATGTAGAAAGAGATTTTGAAGGAATTATCAATCTTCCTATCCAGGTTGGACCCATGGTTTAGTACGCTACATGTCATGTCCTTGATCTGGAATTACCATATAATATCCTCCTTGGCCACCCATGGCTCCACGCCATATAAGCCATCCCTTCCACATATCATTAATGCCTAAAATTCCCAGTTAATGGATAGGAAGTCACCATTTATGCCGATCCAAAACCATTTGAATACTGTTGCAATTTAGAAGCATTATTTCCCCATTTGCATTATTGTCTTGGGGTCGAAATGGTGACACCTCGGTTGCCATCTTCCAATCCATCATCCACCACAACAACCACTCCATCTTCCACCACCAATCCCATCATCACTAAAGTCCAAATCATCGACAAGGGTTGTGGTGAATATGAAATGCATATAGATCTGAATGTGGCAACCATGCTGCCGTCACCACGCACATATGGTCAACCTTCATAGTCTATACTAAAAGAAGACAAGACCATCACCTTCAGTGCTAAAAACATCCCCACTAGCACTTTCTGCTCTCCTAGTTTAAGGACAGATGCACTAGAAGATGATATCAATCAGTGGGTGTATCATGAAGAACCTTAATCGGATCCTCCCCTTAAGGAATATTTTCAAGAAGTATACCATTTGTCTGCTAAGTTCATAGAAAAGCATAACTATGAAGGTGGGGGTCTAGGTAAAGAAGAACATGGGCAGTTGCAACCTATTGATGTACCAAAGCATATGTGGAATATAGGCCTGGGATATGATAAAAAGAAAAATGCCTCGCAACATCATCTAATACCTCCAACAGTGTTACTGTGGACAATGGTCCCTTAAAAGACATACCGAGGAAGAGTCCATCATACATGCGTATGAAGATGTCGATCACACAGAACTTTCATCCATGTTCGACTGCCTATCCCTCTTTACGATTAGCTTTTCCCTTCATCATCCTGAACTTATTGATTGGGACCTACATGATAGCACACCTATCAATGTCTCCCTAGATACATACATCAACATCATGGGATTGGGGGAGGATGAATGCTCTAGTCGCAAAAGTAAAAACAAGAAAAATAAAAAATAGTCATCTAGTGAAAACCTCCTTGAGGCACTTCCTGACTTGGAAAAGTAAAAATAAAGGATGCATTCGATAGTGAAAACCTCGATGAGGCACTGAAGGATGGAGACATTCATCTTCCCCTTATGTTAACTCAATTATCTACACGATCATCCATCTTGATTGAAGAAACTCAAGAAGTCAATTTGGGTACTACCAAAAATCTGAAGATCACCTATGTAGCCAAATCATTATTAGAGCAAGAATATCCTGTCATTGTTTAGCTGCTCAAATATGGAATCATTAACTTTGCTCGGTCGTACTCAGACATGCTAGGTTTAGACCCTACTTTAGTAGTTCACCATTTGGATGTTCACCCAAATGCCAAGCCTGTCAAGAAGAAACTCAGAAAAATGCATCCACAGGTAGCACTATTAGTCAAGAAGGAATTTGAAAAATTATTGGATGCAGGCTTTATCAGACTTATTAACTACTCTGATTGGAACTCCAACATAGTTCCTGTCGTTAAGCCTAATGGAGACATTAGGATTTGCACATATTTCTGGGATCTTAACAAATCCTGTCTAAAGGATGACTTCCCACTACCCAATATTGACATGTTGGTCGACCTTACTACAGGACACGAGATGTTGTCCCTCATGGATGGCTTCTCTAGTTACAATCATATCTGAATTCCACCCAAATACCAACACAAGACCACTTTTACAACACCTTCGGGTACCTTTTGCTACAATGTTATGCCCTTTGGTCTCAAGAACGTGGGGGCAACATATCAACGAGCAATGACTATCATCTTCCATGAACTCATCCACAACATAATGGAAGATTATGTTGATGATTTGCTAGGAAAATCTAGAACTAGAGTAGAGCACCTTGCCATCCTGAAAAAGATCTTCAAGCGGTTGGAATAGTACAAGCTAAGACTGAATCCAAAAAAGTGTGTATTTGGTGTCACATCAGGTAAATTGTTGGGTTTCATAGTCTCCCAAAGGGGTATCGAGGTTGATCCAACTAAAGTAAAAGATATCATGGATATTCCTTCCTCGCGAAACCTAAAACAGTTAAGAAGCCTTCAAGGAAAGTTGCAATCTATCCACTAGTTTATAGCCTAACTTGCAGATAAGTGCTAGTCATTCACCCACCTTATGAAGAAAGAAACCACCTTCAAATAGAATCAATAGTGTTAGTTCTGTTTTCATAAGATCAAGGAGTACTTGGCCCATCTGTTGATCTTGATGCCACCTATTCCAGGAAAACCCCTCTTGTTATACATCTCTGCCACTTCAGTTGCACTGGGGGCATTATTGGCACAACATGATGAGTCCTCAAAAGAATGAGCAATCTATTACATTAGCTAGACTTTGGTAGGTTATGAGTTGATATATTAACCAATGGAAAAATCCTACCTTATAGTGGTTTTCAGTACACAGAAACTCAGACATTACAGGCTCAGCCATCCTTTCAAATTAATAGCAAAATTTGATCCACTAAAGTATTTGTTGTCTAGAACCACCTTAACCGGTCATATGGCTAAGTGGGTCATGGTCTTGAGTGAATTCAACATAGAGTATGTGGATCACAAAGCCATAAAAGGACAAGTTATAGCTAATCAGTTGGCTGATGCACCCCTAGTAGATGCTTACCCTTTGGTCACCAAATTTCCAGATGAGGAAGTCTTTATAGTAATAGAAGCACATGCTTGGACATTGCATTTTGATGACTCCTACACTCATAATGGATCAAGGGTAGGAATTCAGTTTGCTACCCCTCAAGGCGATTACACCCTTAAATCATTCAAGTTGGCATTCTCATGTACCAACAATATAGCTGAGTATGAAGCCCTCCTCACAGGCCTTAGAATTGCAAAACAATGGCACATAACTCACCTAAGAGTCTTCGGCGATTAAACAAGTTAATGGTGAATTCCTAACAAAAGATGACAAGTTGTTACCCTAAAAATGCATGGTGGATGATTTCAAGAAGTATTTCAGCTCCATACAATTTGATCAAATTCCTAGGGTATAGAACAAAGCAGTTGATGCCATGGATACTATTGGCTCCTTGATCAACATGCCCAAGGATTGAACAAAATGCGAGTTCCTCGTTGAACAACTTTTAATCCCAACATATGATATCCCTGAGATTGAAATGGTGTGTGACATTGTAGGTCTCGCTTCCCCATGGTACCAAGACATCTATGCTTATCTGCATGATAACATTATACCCCCATACCTCACATGAAACCAATGAAAATCTTTTATCCAATGTTCATCCTGATACATCATTGTTGGTGATATGCTTTATCATCGTGGGTATGATGGAACCCTCCTTAGGTGTCTGAATGAGACCAAAGCCCATATTGCACTAATAGAAGTACACAGTGGTGTTTGTGGAGCCCATTCAAATGGAATGGCCTTGGCTAAAAGGATTCTCTGAGTTGGATATTATTGACCTAAACTGGAACATGATGTCTATGAATTTTTGAAGAAATGCCTCCCATGTCAGCAACATGTAGATTTGATTCATGCTTCGGCACAGGACCTTCAGCCCCTGCTCACACCATGGCCCTTCTCTTAGTGGGGTTTTAAATTGATTGGAAAGATATACCCACCATCCTATGAAGGCCACACCTTCATAATTACTACCACTAAGTACTTCACCAAGTGGGTGGAAGAAATGCCACTCTCACATATCACTGGTACTCAAATTTCAAAATTCATCCTTTACCATATTCTGTGTAGATATGGTATCCCATCCACTATCCTCTAAGATAATGAAAAGCCTTTCAAAAACCAGGCCATGAAACACCTCTATGACACCTTTCATATTCAACATTGTTGGTCAACACCTTATTACCCCCAGGGTAATGGTCAGGCCAAAGCTACCAACAAGATTTTGATTCGTATCCTCAAAAAGGTTGTCAATAACACTAGTTGAGATTGGCACCTCCACATTCATCCTATCCTTTGGGAATATCGCACTTCTATCTATACTCCTACTAGTGCCACCCTGTATTCCCTTGTGTATGGCACTGATGCCATATTTCCAATTGAAGTTGAGATCCCATCACTGATAATTTCTCTGAAGAACCTTATCAGTGAGGAAGATGCTTGCGTTGCACGACTCGCCCAGCTGGAATTACTTGATGAAAGACGAATCAAAGCCTATGATCATCTTCAAGCTTATCAAAACCATCTAAATAATAGCTACAATAAGAAGGTTCACCCCTGTTAGTTCTGTGTTGGTGATTTTTTCCTTAAAGAGAACCAGTGCACTTAGTAGGACCGGGATAAAAAAGGCAAGTTTGAAGCAAAGTGGTTGGGTCCTTATATCATCACTGCAAAATATGGATCTAAGGTGTAAAAACTCACCACCCTTGAAGAAAAGCCCCTAGAAGAGTCTATCAACATCATGCATCTGAAAAGGTTTTATACCTAAGTGACCCTACCTGCACAAAAATACAAAAAAGTAAAAAATTGACAGAAAAACACAAAAAAATCAAATAAAACAAAAAAATCTAAAAATAGTAAAGAGAAATAAATTCATCCTATGGTGATGTGGATGTGAAAATATGCATATGGTAGCATTTTAAAACCAAACTAATCATCAACATCCCTATGAAATAACTCCACATGCTAATAATGCAATCAAAACAACAATGATCTAGATAGATAAATTGAAAGCATATAATGAAACATGGAGCAAATTATATCTCATAGTGGATTGGTGCTATTGTTGAAAATAGCCATTTCCCAACCCTTGATAGATAAGCTAATGATGAAGTTGCTATGAAGATGGAGATGATAAATGGACAAAATCAGTTCTCAGTTTAAGAGAATGACCTTGCATCAAGATTGTGGAGATTTTGTGGAGATACTGGAGAATTTGATGATGAATAAAGCTTTCCATTTATAGATTATTTGGATGAGAGGAATATCCAAATGGATGAATGTGGGATAAAGAACAAGCCAATGAGGTGGAGACACTTGTCATCTTGCCATAGGTTAAGGGATGTGCAAGATTTGGGAAATGTGCCCAAGAGGGGGAAATTTCAAATTCAAATTGTGAAATAAATGCTGAGTTTGACTTGTGCAAGGGGACATGTAAGAGACATGTAAGACCTATTAAATGCCCTATTGGATGTACCTTTCAACTTTCTTTTGAATTCAAATTTGAGGGAAGGTGCCATGTTGAGTTAAAATGCTGATTTTAATAAATCAATAAATGGATTTATTTGTGCAAGTGGGATTATCTAGAGAATGTGATGGGTAGTTATGTTAGGCTAATTAGGATTAGATTAGCTTAATGATGATTAGGTGAGTTTGACCCCTTTGACTTGAATATTTGGATTTATTTAAATAAAAAAGGGATAGAAGGTGATTTTAGATTTAATTAAATAAAAGGCTTGATTTATTTAATTAAAAGGAGGGTGATGTTAGGATTGCGTTGATTTATTTAATTTAAGCTGATGACTTTAGGAGATTGATAAACTTGATTTTTTTGTTGAATGGATGAATATGACCTAAATGCATTATGCTAATTTTGCATGTCTACATTTTTCCCCTCTTTGAAGCAATGTACTTGTTGCATTGGTTCAAAGAATAAACTTTCCGTGATCAAAATTCAAAAAATTTCTTATTTTTTGGATGCCCCAGCGGAAAGAAGTACATTGGTACATTTCCCCCTCGAGAGATCGAGCAAAAAAAATCAATTTGAGGGTCGATCTCGCAATAAAGAGGTTCAAGATGAATGGTTATGGATGATGATGCAAATGAGATGGTTTTAAGATGCTTAGAATAACAAATCTATATTATCTTAAACAACTTAAATGATGATATGATGCGATGATGGATGAGATAGCTAAGGTGATATGCTATGATTATGCAAATGTATGATTTATGCAGATGCTTAGACTAACAGATCTATATTATGATGATGTTTATGCAATGCATGTGAAATGATCGGTGTTTCCTATTATGTATGATATGAATGATATGTGGTATGCTGACGGTTTGTGGATGCAAGATGTATGTATGATGGATGCATTGGTGATGATGATGTTAGTGCAGAAATGAGATGATGACAAGAGGATCCCACAAGTCCATGATTGATGAGACTTTATTAGAGATGATGATGATAGATGATGATGATGATGATGATTCTCTTATCAAGGATTGGGACTTTAAAAGGGCTACTTACCTTATGTTTGATTACACACGTAGATACAATGCATCAAGGTATAAAGAACCAGGATGGCGTTGTACCTAGTGCGATGGATTTGACTTCAAAAAAGATAGGATTATTCTTGTTCACACTTGACATACAGAAACCTTGCTAGGACATACCTAACAAAGCAAGTATTTGCCAAGTTATTTTACAAGGCGTCAACAAGCACAAAACAAAATGATCATTGCCCCATTCCTATCTCTCTAAATCCTTCATTCGGATATCATCGAGAGGTCCTTGTGAGCGCAATAAGATAAATCAAAATAAAAGATCAAGTACACAAACAAGCCAATGTTCTTCATATCTCTAGCCAAAGGGTTTGTTTTGATAGGATAAGAATCCAAGGTGATATCCAAAATGATGCCCATTGTTGGAATGATATATCCTAGGACATGCATTGTATAGGATGATGATGGTTTGATAAGTTGATTGATGGAATGATATAAAGCTGATTGATATGTTTGCGACTAATCAAAGATTTTGATTTTATGATTGAAGATTGATTTCTGACTTTGTGATTGTTTTTGTTTGTGTTGCCAAAGGATGAATGTGATGATCAATTTATTATGGATGATTGATTATTGTGGGTGAAGCCGAAATGGGATGGATGGATTTTTTCAAATATTTGGATGTTTTGATGTTTTGCAATGTTTGAGGCTATTTTTATTTTCAATGTTTTGATTTTTATTATTTTTTCAAATTTTTTTGGATTTTGATTTTTGAATGTTTTGGATTTTGATGTTTTTGAATGTTTTTGGATTTTTGATTTTTGATGTTTTTGGATTTTCACATGATTTTGATGATTTTGGATATGGACATGTGATGATATCAATGCTCTGTTTTGGATTTTGTTGAAAAACCAAGCTAAGGTTGATTGATTGAATCGATGGATTGATTATGATGATAATATTGTTGAGGATACACAACAATGCAATGATTGGTTTGATCAAGATTGATGATGATAACATTGTTGAGGATGCACAACAATGCAAGGATAGTGTTAAGAAACACAAGGTTTGGGAAAGATATCCCCAAGATGATGATGGATTGTTGATGATTTGATCAAGACTAATGAAGCTTGATTTGGAACAAAAGGTGTTTGAATGATTTGATGTGATGTTGAAGCATGCATTAGATGTGACTGATAGTGATTATTTGGATTGATGTTCGATGAAAGATGAAGCTTGATAAGGAACATTTTCTCGTCAAAATATGCCATGGGCTAGTGATTTGGATTTTAGATCACAAATGCTTTGACCAGTTTGGTTTCATGTTTTCCAATGTTCAGATGGCCACATAAGTTGGAGGATATAGATCAAGTTTTATTATCGAAGCAAGATGTAAATATCTGCCCCTAGTGTCTAGCAATGTATGGAATGCCATTGGATGGATGCTCAGATAGGTGTATGGATGGATGGATATGGATTATCTTGTGATAATATAAGGTGTTTAGATAAAGAATGCTCATTTGGATAATTCTTCATGGCTCAGATAATGTTGCATAGGATAGGATCAATGAAAATGACCCATGTCAAGATGTTTTACCATAAGCAAGTGTAAAGTGTGCCCCAAAATTTTTCAAGATCAAGATAACTTGGACTATGGATGCAAACATATGTACATGGATTGGATAAATTTCTCATGGATGATTGGATTTATTAAGGATGAGATGGATGGAATGCTGGATTTATTATGGATGATATGGATGGATTGTTGGATTTATTATGGATGGGATGAGATGCTTTCTCCTGGAGTGGCATACACAAATGCTCGATTCTACACATGATGCCTATTTGCTAGGTTTTCATCATGGTACTTGTCCAAAGCACAACAAATGAGGTTTTCACTAGAGGATGATTTTTTTCTTTACTATTTTCAATCCTTTTTTTATTTTTTTTGGATTTTCATATTTTTTGATTTTTTTGGTTTTTTCTGGAAGATTCATGTTGACCCACCTAGTGGTGTCAATGTAGGTGCTTCTATCATAATGTGCCATCAATATCTTGCCTAAAGAAGTTGCTTTGCTAGGATATGTGCACTTGAATGCAACTTTTGGGATTCCTGATTTACTTTGTCGATACCGGAGTTAACTTTGTCTCTGTGTGCACATCACGATAGAGTGCCTTTGAAATCCTTATGATGAAGGGTCATTGCCAATACATGGTCAATTTGAGAATTGGATATCATGCGTGGAGGCATGGATGGAGTGTTTTTAGGGATATGAGATGGATTGGTTGACAGTTTGGAACCTTTAACTCTCCAAAATTGGGAAGATGAGCAATGATGGGTGGATACAAAAGTGTGCGTGGGATTAGGACCAACTGCTTGATATACTTTGTACATCACTTGGAAATCCTACTTTTGCTTTTGTGAACATCTTTGATGGATACTTTTCCCTTTTTTATTTTTCCCCATGGTTTCTTTGACTAATGGAGTTTGATAGGGATGATCTTTCTTCGTATTTTTTGGTATCCACTTGTATTTGATTTGTCCTTCATGCTTCTTAGCTTCTTTTCCTTTGATATCGTTCTTCATATTTTGATTCAATTCTTTCTTTTGACGTTGGTCCCAATTCATGGATGGGGTGATGGGTGGATGAAGATTCGTGACGTGACTGGTTATAGTATTGGCATCCATTTCATCATAAAGGTTCTTCATGCTCCCTATGTTGATGCTTGCATTAGATAAAGTTTCCCCCAGTATGGTGGTAGTAGTACCTTCATGCTTTGATTCTTCCTATTCTGAGATGTCTTGTTCAGTAGACATGCTCTGACAAATGACCACTCTAGATGATGTTGTTTCAATTTGTTATTCTGCTAACTCTTGATTATACTGTTTTGTCTGACTTGTTCCCTTGAGTAGATAATGTTGGATATCTTTATTCATGATGTCCTTAGTTTGGATTTTGGATATATCTGATCCTGATGTTGATAACTTAGTTTGACTGTAGGAGTTAATAATTTCCTCTTTTTGTGTAATAATATCAGGAGTAAAGGAATCTTGTTCTGAATGAAGATCCTCTACGTGTCCATTTGTAGAAAGAATCTGATGGTTAGATGGAGGAGTATGTGCATCTTGCATAGATAGGAGAGTGTCCATTAGATCATTATAGTATCTTGGGGACACAAATTCTTGATTTTGAATGATTTCAAAGTTGTTTTCAACATGCTTTGGATCAAGTTCTTGACATGGGTCAGTTTCAAAGGATGGATTGCATACAAAGGGTTCTTGGATGTCATTATTATGAATGGGAAGTGGCTCAATATCCTCTTGATCTTTGAGTGGACTTGGATCAAGTGTCAAGTTGAGGATTCCTTCAGTATCTATAACCATGAGGTCAAAGGGGGTCAACATGTCTTGGAAAGGACCACTACTAGACTTTGGTGAAAGATGTTGATTATGCTTTGGAATGAATTCTTGAGATATGTCCCTAATTCACAAGGCAATGTAGAGACATTTTCAACATGATCATAGGTCAATGGATCATGCATTATGTCAATAGGATCAAATAATCCTAACACTCCTTGAAATAGATCACTTAAAAGTGGCTCTTGATGTATGGTGAATTGATCATCGGATGGGGTGAAAACATCTTCAAGGTGCTCATCGATGGAGAGATCTTGATCATTGTTTTCACCAATTGTGGTCGAGGGATTTCCAATGTTTTCAACCATAGGGTCAAATGATGTTGAAATTTCTTGAATTGGATCATTGTTGGTTGGTGGATTTTGATCATGATCGAAAAGTGACTCTTAACCTATGTTGATTTGATCTTTGGACAAGATAGAAAAATCTTCAATGTGCTCTTTGATGGATAGATTTTAACCATTGCTTTCAAAAATTGTGGTGGGGAGATTGTCAATGCTATCACCAGTGGTTGAATGTTCATCGGTATCCCCAATAATTATAATTTTTCATGTTTGTTCTTGTGTTTGTTGGGTAGCTTGAGAGGCTTGGGCAGCTTGGGTAGCTTGATATTGTTGAAGCACTTGTTGGTAGGCTTGATGTGCTTTTAGCGCGATGTTACAATATTGACTTATTGCACTTGGTTTTGGTGGAAGTGGTGGTGTATTTGGAATCATGTTGGATGTAGTGCCAAGTTCTTGAGATACACTTGGAGTGATCATGGTAGTGATGGGTTGAGATATGATGGGTGTGATAGGGGTGGATGGAGTGATTGAGGTGATAGGGCCTTGGGAGACCATGTTTTGATTTTTTAGGATTGATGTTGTCATTTAATTAGATACCATCTGTTGGTGTGATGTTGATGATATATTCAAATGATTTGATGTGATGACTTGATTGGTGATAGGGGGATTGATTTGGATGGAGTGATTGGTGCTAGGTAAAGGGGGAAGCCCTAAACCAAGGAATGATGTTGATATGGGTAATGGTGGTGGAGATGTCTCTTGGCGTAATGACTCAACTATTTTGGTAAGTGTAGCAATTTGATCTAGCCAATTTTTTTCTTGATTTTGATCTTGACTCCCTTGATATAGTTGATTTGGCTTGTGTTTAAGTAGATTTGGAGTGTGTACTTGTGTTTGATTTTGGACAATGTTTTGATTTGGGATGATGTTCAAATTTGGCATTATGGGTTGAATTTGAACATTGTTGATGTTGGGAATATTCGTATGATTTGCAAATGTATCCATCCCAAAGTTTACTGGATTCATGTTTCAAAAACTTGTACTTGGTACATTCTCATTTGTCTTGTAGGGATTTGGTGGGATGACATTGTTCATTTGAAGGCTCATGCTTTGATTGTTCGGTTGACAGACTTGTAGGTTTGGATTTAGATCTACCATTGGGAAATGTGTTCCAATCTTTGATTTGGGCATACTCACGCTTGTTTTTCCTTTGAAATTTGTAGATGGTAATGATCCCATGTACGGATTGTATAAGTGTGAGTGTTGATAATCAATCGGCGTTGTAAGGCTTTGATAGCTTAGTTGACTTGGATTACTAATAATGTATGGATCAAGTTTATATTCCATGTTCCTCTTATGTTTTGACCTTGTTGCAAAAGTGACCTCTAAGGTTCTTAGGAATAATGACAAGATGAAGGACAAAAGGTGCAAATGATATGAGTGATGAATGTTTAGGAATTTTGGATCAATGCTAGACTTAGGGTTTGACTTTGATTGGTTTGATTTGGATAATGAACTTGTAAACCATAAGATGTTGGATGCGATCTTAGGATGAATTTGCTCAAAGGATTGCTAATTCAATTAAATGTATGAGAAAGGATGCATTCCCCTACACCTAACTAAACAAGGTGATTTTGATTTTGATGATCTACCCAAGTCTAGACTGATGTTTCCAAAATATCTGAAGTTGTTTATGGAATGGATTTTGATAGATGTTTGGAATTTGGATGAAGTATTTGATTTGATCCTAAATGAACTTAATAAAGACTTGTTTACTAGACAAGGATAGTGAAGAACATGCCTTTCTCTAAGGGTAATTCAAAATCAAAAGACCAATGTTTGCATGAAAACCATATGACCAAAAGATTCCAAGCACATGTGTGGGGTCCAATTGATTTAATCTTTGCTTAATGGATTATTTTTTTTACCACAAACACACTCTTGATTAGATTTTGAATCTAGATGTCTAATGTCTCAACTTTCCCCTTATCCCGCAAAGCGTACTATGCGAAAACCAAGGAAATTTGAGGCAAGAGTTACCTAAAGTTGACTTTAGTAGAAGTGAATTGAGATGAAATCCAAATGTTTAGATTCCTCTAAGGACACAAATCCCAAGGGAAAGCAATAACATGTGAATTTTTTCAAGGATATTTGCTTCTCCTAAAGGGTTTGAGATTTGATGCACATGTTGAATGTTGGTTTTGCAATGTTTTTTATTAAAGCACTGTGTTTTCAAACTGACTCACATGCAATATAACAACCTAGCTCAATTGGTACATTTTTCTTGGTGGGCTTTCCTCATGCCCTTCATAGTAGAAGAGATGATTTTACATGCAACCAAGGAAAAAATATAAGGGTATGTTAAGAGTGAAGTCTTAACCTCTATATTTTAACCAAGATCGGACATGGCAAGTAACTTCTTGGAATCTAAGTTCCAATGCACCACTTTGATAAACTCATTGGATGGACTGGTTGGCTACTACAAACAAGGTTCTTAATGATGGGTCATCGGGGACATAGCACCTTGTGAATGTCTAGCAAGCCACTAAAGGCTTTAATCAATCCTACTAGGGGCTCTTATACATTTTACGGTAGTACCCCATTCTGAAAGAAACTGTACGGCTAAGTCCTACATACCATGAGGACTTGACAGTTTAGTCTTATCCATTTATATACTAGCTCGAATGAAAAACCGGTTGGAGTTGTCTTTGAGTTCTCCTTTTGGATGTGTCTCTTAGGCAGGCCCCTCTAAAGGTGACTCAAAGCAATAAAATGCATTTTGATTGTTTCTCTTGCACCCTAGATCACACGAAGTGCAAGGGGAGAGGATACACACTCAAAATGCACCAAAGAAAAAATCACACAAATCAAACACTTGTTCGTTTTAGCCTCAAAGCAATGACGAGTTCATTTTAAAGCACCAAGATGAAATGTGGAATTTGCTTTGTTCAATTCTTAGCCTCAAACAAAATCTAGTGGATTTGTTCTAAGATTTGTTTTAAGCCCCTTTGTAGAAGAAATCAAAAGGTGGATGTGAAAATCTACATATCGTTAGCATTTTAAAACCAAACTAATCATCAACATCCCTATGAAATAACTCCACATGCTAATAATGCAATCAAAGCAACAATGATCTAGATAGATAAATTGAAAGCATATAATGAAACATGGAGAAAATTATATCTCATAGTGGATTGGTGCTATTGTTGAAAATAGCCCTTTCCCAACCCTTGATAGATAAGCTAATGATGAAATTTCTATGAAGATGGAGATGATAAATGGACAAAATCAGTTCTCATTTTAAGAGAATGACCTTGCATCAAGATTGTGGAGATTTTGTGGAGATGCTGGAGGATTTGATGATGAATAAAGCTTTCCATTTATAGATTATTTGGATGAGAGGAATAGCCAAATGGATGAATGTGGGATAAATAATAGGCTAATGAGATGGAGACACTTGTCATCTTGCCATAGGTTGAGGGATGTGCAAGATTTGGGAAATGTGCCCAAGAGGGGGAAATTTCAAATTCAAATTGTGAAATAAATGCTGAGTTTGACTTGTGCAAGGGGACATGTAAGAGACATGTAAGACCTATTAAATGCCCTGTTGGATGTACCTTTCAACTTGCTTTTGATTTCAAATTTGAGGGAAGATGCCATGTTGAGTTAAAATGCTGATTTTAATAAATCAATAAATGGATTTATTTGTGCAAGTGGGATTATCTAGAGAATGTGATGGGTAGTTATGTTAGGCTAATTAGGATTAGATTAGCTTAATGATAATTAGGTGAGTTTGATCCCTTTGACTTGAATATTTGGATTTATTTAAATAAAAAAGGGATAGAAGGTGATTTTAGATTTAAATAAAATGCTTGATTTATTTAATCAAAAAGAGGGTGATGTTAGGATCACATTGATTTATTTAATTTAAATCGATGAATTTAGGAGATTGATAAACTTGATTTGTTTGTTGAATGGATGAATATGACCTAAATGCATTATTCTAATTTTGCGTGTCTACAGGTGAAAGCCACCTTTGGTGGTACCTTGGATAGGTACGGGTGGTGAAAACCTGGTAACAGGTGTCATCCGTAGGGGGCTTAATCATTATCTACCTTGCATCCTAATTACTTTGTGACTTCATCCATCTTATCCTGGCATCTTCCCCATCCCCTCCTTGGCCGCTTGGTGTCTTCTGATTGAGCATTGGATGATTATATGCTATCCATCATCTTGAGCTTTTTATCCTAATCTGAGCTTGTGTCATCAGTCTGGTTGTCCTAGTCTATCCTCATCTAGAATACTCCATTGTGTCAGTCCCCATCTAGGCCTCATCCTATCACATCAGTCTTATGTCAAACTACATTGCCCCTGCTCTTTCACATAGGCAAGGCTGATCATTTAATTTTCCCCCAGGGAATTCAGATCATCATGTGATGATCCTTCATCATCTATCCTCATCGTCTCCTTTTTGCTTTTATCTATCGTCAGTCATCGTTTGTATTTTCTGAACTATGCTGCCACTATGCTTCCACGTAGGGAAGGTCGATCTTTTGATCCACCTTTGGTGATTTCTTTTATTTTTTGTTGCTTTTTTTTGTCATCGTCTCATTGGTCTCTATTGGTCATCTTTCCACTTTTATCCATGGTCTTTTCTTGAACTATGAGGGCTCTGCGCTTTCACATAGACAAGGCTAATCTTTGATCAACCCCTGAGCCCCTAGGTCTATAGGGTGTGTCAGTCTTTTGTGTAGTCTCTTGTGTTGTATTGTCGAGAGTTCCCTTATCTAGCTGGTTCTTCACAAACGAGATCCTTTCATGTCAAAAAATTTGATTAAGGCCAAATATCTTGTGTCACTTGGGTCATTTTAGTTTAGTATCCACCATCGGTCTCAACAAGATGCATCCTTCCTAACAGACCACATCAACCCATCCATCCTTCTAATTGTATGGAAAAGGACGTTTGACTTTGATTGTGATCTTTTCATACTTTTGGATTTTGTTTATTGCTTGAGCTTCCTATCATCACTTATCAAATCTGCCATGATCCATCATATTATGGTGTGTTTTGATGAGTTAACATAGGGGCATCTCTTGATCATTTATTGTTGTTTTCTACTGGGTCATTCTCATGTAGTACCCACCAAGATCCCTAGGCTCCTATGTTACGTTGGTAAAATCCCTTTGTGCTTGTGGTTATTCCAATACCTAGCCCGACCAAGGTCTCCGTGACTTTGGGGTGTTGGGATAACCTTGTTTGTTGTGTTTGTTTTATGCATTTCATGCCAACTCGCCTTGGTCTCATATACCTTGGTATCTAGTATCTTATGCTATAGTAAAAATCAATGCTCTGAAGATGGAAAATTGCATGCATAATTGCAATTCATTCCATTATATGTACCTTTCATCCCCCTTGTTCATAACCCATGACTCATGATTTTGGTTGTGCAAACCTTGATTCTTTTCCCCTTGGTTTTCCTCTTAGGGTACTAATGGTTCTTGACAGGTGTAATATCACACCCACATTACACCTATCATCTACTCGTATTCCCATGCAAGTCCTTATTGACATTTAGGTTTGCATTACACGAGTCCATGTTTCATTCATATTGCATGTCACACTGTAGATCCATCATATTTTATCCATAATAAACTGATTAGATTAAGCATCTTAGTTTCATTTAATCCATACATATCCATATTAAAATTCACATAATACATGCATTACCACTTGCAAAACATATTGTTAGATCCACCATAATTACATTTCATACCAAATATTTGTCTCATCCTACATCATAAACATTAATACATCATATACACATCATCCACATAAGCATAAATTTCCATCAACATCATCCATAATCACATCATCCATATAAGTATAAATCATCATCAACAACATACATACTTACATCAGATGCCATAAATCCATCCACATAAACATAAAACATCATACACATGTACATACATGGCATGATCCATCATAAGAGCATAAAAATATTTTCATAGACATAACATAAATCATCCATCACATAAAACATAATGCATAGTGTCAATAAGGGCTATCGCATATCATAATCAAAATAATACAATGTCCATCTCATCATAATGTTTCAAACATAATCCATTACATATCCATCGTATATCATCAAATAAAGTACAAAATCCAAGGATGTAGCTCACATTTGCTCTTTGCTGATATGTACTAAGCGTCCATCCTGCACCTGTCAAAAAACCTGTATCCTGTCATCTGCTCTCTGCCTACTCTACTGTGAGCTACCCATGTCTGATCTTTGAGGAGAATTAGGCACTAGCCCTCTGTGCGTAGGAGTCCCCTGATAGCCACCATAGTGAGGAGGAGTCCGTCGATAGTCGCTATACCCTCTGGTACGTGTCCCTAATGACTAGGATGGTGCCAACATTCGAGGTACCTGCTTGATGTAGCGCCCTGTGCACTGCACCAGATCTGGAACTGCCTACTCATAAGCACACCTCCAGTAGGTCGCCTCTTGCATATAATCATCTCTCTATGCAGCCTGATACCTAGTGGCCTTTCGCTCCTCCTTGCATGCCTCTTGTGCCGATCTCAGCTGTTGTACCTACTCGGTAGCCCTATCCCTCTCAACCTATACAACCTATAGTTGTGCCTATAATCCTTGTACCTTTACTCCTGGCTCATCACCCTCAACCTGCACTGCCTACAACTGAGTCTGTGTTATGTCCCTCTCACCCTACAACATTTGCATCTGCACCTCTGTGACATCCCTCTCCCTCTATGTGGCTTGTTCCCGAGCCATCACTACATCCCTATCTCTCTGCAATGCCTGTAGTCTCAATTTGGTTGCATCTCACTCTCTTCAAAGAGTTGGTACCCATGACACTGCCACATCCCTCTCTCTCTAAAGAGATTGTACTTGTGCCTCTGCCACCTACCTCTCACTTTACAACACCTGAGCTCATGCCTGAGCTACATCCTACTCCACCTCTATGGCCTGCACTTGTGCCTATGCTACGTCTCTCTTTGTTCGCAACACATGTACCTGCACCCTCAGCTCATCTTCTCTCTCCTACATCAACCCCATATCTCTGAAGGTCTACTCTATCTTGGAGCTCATCTTGCTCCCACTTCATATTTTCTCTCTCTTCCTAGCTGCTCTACCTGCCTCTGCAAATCCTCTGGACATCTCCTATTGTCCCTGCCCCAATCTCTATAGGCCCTTTCCCTGTCCCTGCTCCAATAGCCTGTCATACCGCCTCCTCAGCCACTAGACGGTATCTCTCCTATCTCGCTACATCCCCCTCCTCATGCTCCTAGGCCACCTCTACCCTTAACCTATCTACCTCTACCCATAGATCAATCACCTCATCTCGTGCCTCATCCATCTCTCTCTGTAACCTCCTCTCCACCTCTATCACTATCGTGGCCAGATCTAAGTAATCCCTCTCGCTCCTATAAAGTCGTGCCTATAACTCACTCATCTCTGCCTCTAATCTGCTCCACTCTGCCTCTGACTACCTTGACTACTGCTCACTAAGTCACAGTCTCTCCAGTGCCCCTCTTAGTACCACTGTTGGATCCTCTCCTGTAGGTGGTGCCATCGATAGTGGAGGGATGTTATGTACCTCCATATCAATGCCCATAGCCTCTAGCTCATACCCCTCATCCTCCCCATCTGCCTCTACCTCATCCACATCAATCACCACTAGGGCTCTCCTCCTCGTCCTCCCTGCAATCCTCTCCTGCTCCCCACTGGCCTTAGCCTCCTCCTATCTCTATTGCTACTAGTCTCCTATGGCTACACGCGCATCCTGTCTCTCCCATTGCTGACCTCCTGTGGCTGTACAAGCCTCCTATATCCTCTCCATATGGGCCTCCCATCTCCTATCCTGTTGAGTCGCACCCCTAGCCTCCTCCCCTCCCTCCTTTCCTCCATCTCCTCCTTGGACTCTCTGCTGTCGTCTCCTCCTCCTGCCCACCCTCACTAGCTCCTCTGCTGCCCTGACCACCCACTTTCCTCCTCTCTGCTGTCCTCCTCTCTGATGTCCTAATGCCTCCTCAATAGGAACTGCTAGTGTAATACGCGAAGGTGGATGTTGGCGAAACCACTGACCATATCAATTTGTCATCCCTGTATCTCTTGACCCGTCCCTCCTGCCTAGGTATGGCACCAATTACAGTGTCTCCCACTCCTCCCCCACAACCTCTGAATCAATCTCATCCCCCCATGGCTGCTCTCGCGTCACTTGCCTAAGTGGAATATCCTGCCTCACTCCAAACTGTCTCGTCACCCAGTCTGACCTCCTCCTCCCCCCACTGCCTGAACCACTACAACATGTATGGCTGCCATACTATTACCTTAGCCTGCACCTCATCAAATCATCTCCTCTAGACATCCATGTCTCTAACTACTTGATAGCACAATAGTGCTCCAACCTCTGTCCCCCATACCTAGGCTACTACTACTCTGTCATCCTCCACTGCTACTTTCAACATGACTAGCCTGGTAACCTTGATATGCTCCCAGGACCATACCTGTAGTAGTGTGACATGTGTCACACTCAATACCTCTTGATAGCATACCATGTGCATATCCCTATACAGCTGCACTAACATATCGGTCCCCCATGCAAACTGCCCCTGTCGAACCTTGATGATGTGCTCAATCACCTTAACAAACCTGAGGTGCAGGAATCAACCGCTCTAGTCTAGCAACAATATCTTGCTGATCAACCCTACTAGATATAGTGACAACGTTGATAACCTATAGGTGAGACATCTATCCACATCAAGTTGTTGCCACTGAATTGGTAGCTCATCATTTCCAAACACAATCTGCACGGACTTGTCTAGTGCCTCGTTCTCTATCTGACACCCACTAACCATGAGGCCTGCTATGGGGAGTCTTAAAATCCTCTAGATGTCATCTAACTTCACTGTCATCTCCCTTGTCGGCAGATGAAATGTCGATGTGGCTGAATTCCAACACTTTATCAATGCTATCAACATGGCCCTATGGGTCTTAATCGTCAGGTAGGATAACATGTGTAGGAGCCCTACCTATGCTATTCCCTCATGATTCGTGTCGTTCATGGTCACTATGAAAATATTCAACACCTTAGACCACTGCTCCCGTGTTCATAGTCTGTCAAATTCGTACATTCATATTCCACCAAGCATGTCAATATTTCCTTTCTCTTCTATTTCCTCGACCTCAGGTCCCCCTTTCCTGCCTTTCTTCTCCCCCCTTTGTCACCCCGTCGGTCTTGCTTTGCTTGGGGGGTGGACCAACCCAGACCCTTGGGCGAGCCCACCCCGCGAGGGGGCAGACTTGTCCCTAGGCGAGGGTGGACCTAGGGGTGGACCCGTCCCGAGTGTGGGGTGAGTTGAACTTGGTGGGGGTGGACCCATCCCCCGACACAGGTGGACCTGCTCGCGTAGGGGCAGACCCACCTGTGTAGGGGCGAACCAGCTTGGGAATGGGCCTCCGCATCGTAGGCGGGAAGGTACGCCCCTCTGTGGCTGGACCTACTTTTCCTACCCCCCTGCTTTTAGCCTTTCACCTTGCCCTCTTCTGGGGCCTACCCAAACCCTCCCGACTAACTGTCCCACCTAACTGAGGACATCTAATTTTTTCTAACTACCTATTTTTCTAACCTGCTCCCCCACCCAAACCCATATTTTCAAATTTTCTAAAACTCAAGGAAATGAAAGAAAAAACACAAAGTTGGATTTGGGGCTTACCTAGCATGGAACGACACACTCGCTGTAGAACTATTGTACCTCATCCACTCGGTGGATAACATCGTTGTTGTAGTTTGACATCCTACCCTCTGCTACTCTCCCTCTCCTCTCTTCTCTTCTTTCCTCAACCGACTACTGTTCAAATGAGGAGAGGTAATTCCTAAAATTACCTTATATAACTTTAGCATACCTTTTTAGTCAACCTTTTCATTTTCCTTTCTTAGCATTGACCCTCTTTCCGATGTGAATATAAAATTCACACTTATTCCTCCTAGAATCTCCTTTTCCCATGCATCTTCTAGAATCTTTTGACTTTTCACATCAAGTCACATGTGGAAAAATGCTTCCCTTTTGGGAACATTGTCTTGTCCATGAGAATCTTGCAAGTACATGAATTTTTAATTCACATTTATTTTTCCAACTACTTTGTCAATCCACATGGATATTTTTGAGGAATTCTAAAATTCTTCAAAAGTCACTTTCATTCCCACTTGGGGACAAGAAGTTCCTTTTTGAGGAAATCTTCTGATCCCCCAAGGTACTTGCAAAGTACTTGTACTTCTTCCACATCATGTAGCCTCCTTCCACCTCACTTACACATCACCATTTCTAAGCCACTTCACATTCCACATGTTAAGATGTGAGGGCTAGTGTGTTCTCAACTCACCATAGCCCTTCATCTTGGCCTTGTTGGTTTAATCTCAACC
This sequence comes from Sequoia sempervirens, assembly GCA_007258455.2. Taxonomy (NCBI): domain Eukaryota; kingdom Viridiplantae; phylum Streptophyta; class Pinopsida; order Cupressales; family Cupressaceae; genus Sequoia; species Sequoia sempervirens. The sequence continues at coordinate 40,613 of VDFB02387788.1, read as the reverse complement.
GTTGAATTCTCTAGAGAATTCAAATTTCTCTATAAATACCTCATCTTTTCTCTCATTTAGGGAGCTGATCATTGTGTTAACCAAACTCTTGCAAAATTTTCATTTAAGCCATACTTAGCCAAAAACTTGCATTCCTTGCATTCATCATAGCATTCTCACCCATTTCCCATCCATATTACATAACATTTGTGCATCTTTTGCCATCAAGAGGAGCATACATCATGTCAACAATCAAAGGGCCAACCAAAAGACAACATAACAAGGTATTATCTTTCTATCTATTTTGTTAAGTTCAACATTTTTGCCCTATCTTGAGGTGTTAGGTGTTAGTTGGTTTCTTGCATGTTTAGTGTTGCTTCTCGTTTTTAGAACTAGATTTACACTTGATCACAATATTAATTCAAAATCTATTCAAAATAGAATCTTTTCAAGATAAAATATAGTTCTTTCTAAATTTTTAAATATTTTTAACAATAAACTTAAGACTTTGACATTTTTACTAATAGTTTTGATTATACGAAAAGAAGGTTTTGAAGGACCCGAAACCCTTTCCCAAAACCAAGACAAAAAAGGGGTGCTACACAGAGATAAGACATAAAACAAACATTGGTTTATATTAATATATATGATTTATAATATTTAATATAACAATTATATTAATTCAAAATCTTTTCAAAATAGAATATAATTATTTTTTTAACTTTTTGAATATTTTAACAAGATTTATTTTTTATATGAATTTAAAAACTTTGTTAATTGTAACAATAAATTTAATATTTTTACATTTATTACTAATTATCACTATTTTCTAATTTTACATTTTTTTAAAAATATATGTAAGATATCCATATGAGTATTTTTTTTTTTTTTAGATTGCAGGAATCGGGTATACGACCAGTATAACTGTAGTGTGCTTGGTAAAATTTTCAACGTGATTGGCAGCGCTGGCACAACACGCCCTCCGATACCATGGGGGTGGGGGAGACTAGACCTCGTGACCAATCTCCTGCAACAGGAAAGATTTAGCCAACTGAGCTAGGGCCCCAATCACTTAATATGAGTAATAACATAACAAGAATTGTCACTTTTTTTTTTTGGTGAGCATGTTAGAAATTTTATTTGGCTTTACAAATAATTTATGTTTTTAGAAATATGAATTTAAGATTAAACTATTTTTAATTTTATATAATTAATTCTTTGAAATTGATATTTAAATATAATTTTAGATAGATGAATTTGGGGATTATTTTTAATTTTATATGATTATTTCTCGTTATGTTTGAAATTGATAGGTAAATGTGTTTTTAGATAGATGAATTCAAAAATTAAATTAATTTTAATTTTATATAATTATTTCTTGGTAGGTTTGAAATTGATATTTAAATATGTTTTTAGATAATTGAATTTAAAATGTATATGAAAAATAAAATCAATTTGTAATATAAAATAAATTAACTCAAATAAAATAGTTTCAAATTGATGGATGTATTTATGATATTTGCACATATGAAATCAATAAGTTAATTTATAGTCAACTTATTTTAGTTAAATATTAAATTAAATGTTCACTGTGATTTTGCAATTTGAGGAATCAATCAAAAAATAGTAATACATTTTTTTAAAATATAAATTAAATATATTTTGACAATTGAAAATTTTCATAAAACGTCAAGTGATAGACATTTAAATGAACAAACCGCCACAAAATTTTTATATGACAGATAGGGGTGGCCATCAAATTATAGGCCTAGGTGGGCCTTGCTTACCCAAGTGGAACATGTAAAATGTTGGCACATAGATTTATAAGTGGCAACACATATTTTGTAACTTGTCTTTACATTTCTCTAAATTTGTGGATAGTTGGATCATACGTGCCTCTACACATTCTGATTTAGAGAAGGATGAATTTGATGCCTACTTAAGAAGTTAAGCAAGTGACATGCAGGAGATTATTGATAGAGATCAACTCTAAAGAAATGTCTTCTCCTTATTCCCCTTTCATCTAATGATCTCATTAAAAACACTGGGTAAGTCATTATTAAGATCTAAGCATTAATTATTTAAATGTTTGTATCTTGAAATCTACACCCTGCCATTGGTTTTGCATATATTTAATTTTAAATTTTTCATAAGATGATTCATGATGGCTTTGAACATATTGACAATAATCAAAACTCACATTTCTATTAAATAAAATTAAATAATCTTGGATTACTTTTCTAATCCTTCCACTTGCTAATGAAAGTAAATAGTCCTTGTATTTGTTAAGGAATATAAGCAACCTATATGTTTTCCTTGAGACCCCATCCAAATAAATAATGTGCACATTGAATAAAGGATATTTTTTAAACATGACTTAGAAATAATATTGTTTTTATCACGCAGGTAGGTGCAAGGATGTGTGGATATATATGCAGAGGACATGATGCCAATTCTCCAACTATGGTGAAGGCCATCTTCTGCTTAAATGTGTCCAATATAAATGCAATTGGATTAACAATCATAGCAAGGTTGCTCCCATGGGAAAACATTGCTTGATTGAAGACTATGGAAATCATGGAATGAGCTGTTGTCCTCATCTTTTGCAATGCAAAGAAGATACCAAACATACATCTTTCTTACAACTCTATTAGTTTGATTCAATCAATTAATTTTGGGTTTGATAATATACAGTTATGTGTAATGAGAAGAAGTGAAGATATTTACATTCTTTATATAATATGAAATATGAAATATGCCAACCTAACATTTAAAACAAGGAATAATTGAAATATAAAATGGATCAGTAGTTTTGATGGTGGTGTATGAGCTCTGCTAGTGTTTTCTTGTGTCTGTAGTCATCCTTGGCCCCTCTTATGTCACACCACACCTTTGGTGAAATATTTTTCTCTTTTCCTGTGTGTACAACTGCATTTACTATGGGTTTTTTGTTTTAATATGCCTTCAATCATCTCTAACCCAATAGTTCTTGTAGGTGTTAGCAGTTGAATGGCTCTGCATAATGGCTCTTTCTTTGAACAAATGACCCCAAAAATTTGTTCTAAAAGTGTTTCATGAGGTAAGTATTTTGACTCCCCAATTGATGTGGTTTTACCTTTGCCTAATTTTGATTCTTTTTATCAATGGATTGAGCAACATACTCTTGTTGGGTGTTTTATTGGGAGTACTCCCCCTGAAAGTGTGCTTAAAGAATGGGTCCACAAGACCTGGGTCCCTCATGGGGTCCATCTTGACATGGTCCAAAATTTAACCAAGGGTTTTTTCCTTTTCCGCTTTGCAGAGGTCAACCATGTTTAGGAAATCTTGAATCATGGTCCTTGGTATGTCAAGTTTTCTCTGTTGGTTTTCCAATCATGGAACCAAGACTTCACTATCTCAGATGACACCAAGTTGTGGGTCTCGCTCTAGATTGAGTTTCTAAGTTTTCCTTTTCCTTGTGTGCCTTTTCTAAGTCATATTGCATCCTCTCTGGGGAAGGTCATTTGTATTGAGCCAGATAGGTTTTTCTAGGACTGACCCCAGAAATGGGTCTATGTTGAAGTGGACCTTTCACAGGATTTGAAGGACTCCATTGATATTTGAATTGGAGCTCTCCAACATACCTAGAAGGTCACTTATTTTAATTTACTGAACACATGTCATAGGTGTCAGTTTGTAGACCACAAGATCAAGGAATGCCCTTTAGTAGTGCCTTGTACTCCTCTACCATGGGAGTCTAAAAATCCCCATTAGGTGGATAATTCTATTACCAAACTTGATGAGAAATGGACCATGGTTACGAACTGTACACAAGTCCAGTGGCTCTAGGGTGGTTTCCAAATTCCTTGAGCCAGCTAAAGATGTTTCAAACCCTTCAATGAAGGGGAAAGAGGCCTTGGTTGGGTCTAAAAATATTCTGGCGTAGCCCAAGCTGAAGGCTATGCCTTAGCTTGCTGTCGTTATGATAGCACAACTGAATGCATCTCCTCCCATGGTAGGAGCTCAACGAAGGTCTCGTAGTCCTTCTCCACCTTTATAAGAAGGAGAATATGTGCAGGAGAATAGATTTTTCTTCTTTGAATATTCAAATTGTGTTAGTTCTGCTAGAATTTTTGCAAATTCGCTTCTCTAATTTGAATGAGGAGCTAGATTCTGACAATGTGGAGGATTTTTTCTCATGAATTTCCTCTCATGGAATTTTTGAGGTCTAAAAGACCTCACCAAGAAGTATTTTTTAGGGATACTTTGCAGAAGTATACTGGTATTGAAGTGCTTTGTCTCCAAGAAGTTAAAATATCTAGTTTTTTGCTTGTGTCGGCTTGTCATTCCATTTGGCCAGCCAGTCAAATGTTTTGTACTGATCATGAAGTTGGATGTGGTGGAGCTATCACCCTTTTGTCCCCATGGCGGCACGCTTGTGTGGCTGACCACGGGTCTAACTCCACACATCTGCTCATCTGGATCCTCCTTCACATTGATAATTACTTGTCTTCTTACAAGCTATGAAATGTGCCATTTTAGAAAATCTATCCACTACCACAAATATAGAACCATTACCACTTTGTGTCTTTGGAAATCCAAGTATGAAATCCATGCTTATATCTTCCCAAGGTCTCTCCGGAATCATCAAAGGTTTGTACAATCCAACATTCTGAATACTCCCCTTTGCAACTTGACAAACTCTACAACTTTGTATAAATTTTCTAACATCCTTACGAAGCTTTGGTCAAAAGTAATTCTCACTCACCAATGCTACTGTCTTATCAATCCCAAAGTGTCCTGCTAATCCTCCAGTATGTTTTTCTTTCACCAAATTTTCTCTCATTGAACTGTGGGGTATACATAACTGATTTCCTTTGAACAACATGCCCTCCTAAATGAAGTAATCGAACCACTAACTCCTATCCCCTAAGACTAGTTATTTACAAGCTCTCCATGGTCTGCAAAATTTGGGTCTTCTTCATATAATTTCTTCAATTCATCAAAGCCTAATACCTCCACTTTCATTTATGTCAATAAATGCCTTCTTCTACTCAAAGCATCAACAACATTATTTGATTTTCCACTCCTATGTTTAAAAAAAAAAGTATAATTCTACAAGAATTCTACCCATCTCACGTGTCTCTGATTCAACTTACCCTGACTATTCAAATATTGCAATGCTTGATGATCTGTATACAACAAAAACTCTTTAGGCAACAAGTAATGTCTCCACTTCTTCAAGGCTTGAACTATGGCATAACACTCCTGATCATACATTGAATGTATTCTCCTAGAGCATAATTCAATTTCTCACTGAAATAAGCTACTGGTCTTCCCTCTTGACTTAATATTGCTCCAATTGCATTTCCACTTGCATCACGGTCTACTTGAAATACCTTACTAAAGTCTGGTAAAACTGACAAATGCTACTTAGTCACCTTCTGTTTCAACAACTCAAAACTTTGGTTTGCTCCAGATGTCCATCTAAAATCCTTCTTATCTCCTCTCATTGTTTCTATCATAGGACTGCAAATAGAACTAAAATTCCTAATGAAATTTCAATAGAAACTAGCAAATCCATGAAATGATCTTACCTCTCCAATTCTTTCTGGTGTAGGCCATTCAACAATTTCTCTTACCTTCTCAAGATCCATCTTCAATCCATCCAAAAATATCACAAATCCTAGATATACTAATTCTTCCTTCATGAAACTACACTTCTTAATGTTTATCAATAACTGTTCTTCCCTCAACCTTTGCAAAACTTGTCTTATATGCAACAAATGTTCTTCTTTAGTCTTACTGAAAATCAAGATGTCATCCAAATATACAATTAAAAACTTACCCAAGAATTTATTCAATACCTCATTCATCAACCTCGTGAAAGTAATCAGTGCATTTTCTAGTCCAAAAGGCATCACCAACCATTCATACAATCCTTCATTTGTCTTGAATGTTGTCTTCCACTCATCCCCTTCTCTTATTCTAATATGATGATATCCACTCTTCAAATCTATCTTTGTAAAGTACTTAGCTCTTCTTAAACAATCCATAATGTCATCCATTCAGGGCAAAGGAAATCTATACTTCACTGTGATCTTGTTTATGGCTCTAGAGTTTGTACACATCCTCCATTCTCCATCCTTCTTAGGTGCCAACACAATAGGTACTACACAAGGACTTAAGATTTCTCTGATCAAACCCTTCCTCAATAATTCTTGCACTTGTATATTCAACTCTTCATTCTTTGTAGGTGTCATCCAGTGTGTTGCTTTATTAGGAAAACTAGCTCTAGGAATCAGATCCATGCAATGACTAATACTCCTCACACGTGGTAATCCATCTGGCACATTATCTAAAATGATCTCTTCATATTCTTCCAACAACTCCTTTATCTCCTCTAGTTGTTCTTCTACATGCTTCAAGTCTTCAGTCTTCTTAGGAACCAAGGCATAACACATGTTATCATGTCTCATTCCATCCAGAAATCTCCTTCCATCAAGCAAATAAATTCTAGAATCCATAAAAACCTCAACCTTAAGAACATCCTCTAATGGTAACAAAGTCTACTTCATCCCATTAGCAACAATGGTATGTGTGTTCTTCTTTCCATCATGAATAGCTTGTCTATTATACTGTCAAGGTCTTCCCAACAAAATATGGCATACATCCATAGGAATGATATCACACAAAACTTCGTCATGATAATTTCCTATCTTTAATTTTACCAAACATTGTTCACTTACGAGTACCTTATGCTCATCTTTTATCCATGCTATCTGATAGGATTTTGGGTGCTTTAATCTTTCCAGCTTCAATTTGGTCACCATTTCCTTAGAAACTAGGTTCTTAGAGCTTCTAATGTCAACGATCACTTTGCAACATTTACTAGTGACCTTGCATCTGGTTTGAAACAAATTCTTCCTCTACAACAGTTCCTGCTCCATCTCACTTTGACACAATACTCTTCTATTCACCAACACTTCTCCCTCTTCTTGTTTATTAGATGATCCAACATGATCTTCAACAAAGGTTGTTCTTCTACAATTCTCTATCTTCCTACTTGTCTCTCCCTGATTACATTAAAATGCTCTATGTCCTTCTCCACCACACTTAAAACAAGTTCCTCTGAACACTCTTTTCTCCTAACCTTTATCATCTTTTATATAACCTTCATTCTGGTAACCACCATATCCTCCTCTTTGGTATGAGTTTCCATCATTTCTATGGTATGAATTATCATTCTTATTGACTTCCTTATCTTTGTTTTGATTTGCAAAAGTTTCTCTTCCTCCTCTAGTAAAAATTCTTCCTCTCTAAAATCTTCCACCTCTTCCTCTTTGTCTCTGATCATGTCTTTTATTCAACTTCTCTTATTCCTTTAGAGCACATTTATATGCCTCTTCCACACTCAACAACTTGATTAAACTAATCTCATCTTGTATAGATGGCCTCAAACCATTCAAATATTTGGCTACTTGCTTGACCTCATCTTCTGAGTGTCTGGATATGATATTCAACTTGTAGAACTCTTCAGTATACTTTGTCACACTTGATTCCTTCTGCTTCAAATTTTGCAACTTCTGGAATAAACTAATCTAATATTCTGCAGGCATAAAATTTGTCTTCAACTTATTCACCATCTGATCCCATGATTTTATCTTCTCCTTTCCTCTTCTTTTCCTATCTGTTTGCAAATGTTCCCACCAAAGGGATGTGTTTCCTTTCAACTTTGTACAAGAAAATTTCACCTTCCTATCTTCAGCGGTTCCTTCAAAATCAAAATAATTTTCCATTTCTATTATCCAATCAAGCAATCCATTTGAATCTAACTTACCATTATAATTCGGTGGATTGAAATGTGGTTTGGTATTTTCTCTAGCTAGGGCTCTTATGAACCTCTCTTCCCCCTGATCCAAGCCAGGTTGATCTTCTCTTCCCCTTTCTTCCTATACTTCTACCTCTTCATCACTCACATCATCAACCTCTCCTCTAGGCCATTTCAATTGCATCTAATCTGGAAACAATTCCTCTTAACATCTCCATTAGGGTTGGGTCTTCATTTCCACACACTCCATTTCCTCTAACATTTCTTCTTCTCGCCATCTTTACACAAGTCCTATGCAAATGCAGGTCGGATCCTTAATCTGCCACCCCACAACAAATCTTCAACAAGACTCTGCAACTCTGATGATCTCACACAGAATGAACCTCCCTCTGATACCAATTTGGTGCACCCATAGTAGGAGGGTCCTCAAAGAGAACAATCTAGACTATGCAACAAGAGTTACACAATAGAAGAAACACAGAACATGGGGGCAAATACAAATTTAAACAATCTAATTATCAAAAATTTCAATTACAATTGGCCGACAACATCCAGGCTTACATATTCGGCTCATAGGCCTGATACAACATGTTCGACATACACCATTCCTATATGATCCTTAATGCAAGTTGAAATATTACATCTCAATCCTATCTTCTAACTCAAATACCTTCTAATGACCGATTACAATATTTTATATCATGTCTTGAGATCTAGAATCGTCTGCATTGGCCAAAGATCATTACAATCTCCAATGAAAGAAAATGTAACATGTGCATGAATGGGTTGGCCTCAAATTTGAATTACTCCTCGGTGAATGCATAGGATGAAATGTGGACCTAAAATAAGGTTAGGGACACTCCATGGAACAATTCTAATCACATCGTCAAGATCCACAAGATACATGAAAGATCCACAAGTGATCAAATTAGCCGTTAGGTTTGAAATTATTTTGGTGCCAGTTCAAGAAACTACCACATAATCTGAAAGTGATAAATTTCCAGAAAATGATCCAATCTGTCTAAAATTTTGGAATAAGGAAAATGAACATGTCCAAGATGCAAATATACAACTGTAGGGTCTGGTGAGCAAATATGATGAAATGTTGAATTTGTCAACTTGAACTAAAAAAGAACTGAAACAAGAACAAATTGAAATGAAAAATATTTTTTGGTTGATGCAAGATTTCCAAGAACTAGGGATGCTCCTACATCAAAATACCTCTGAACCCAAAATATAAATTATCCCTTTTACATCAACCCTTCCACCTTACTCTATAACATACTAACTTTATATCTTTTCAAGCCTCAGAAAGGGGTCAAATTCATGATCACAAGGAGATGTCTTTTTGATGTGTTCTCGATGGTCTTCCTTTCCTATACTAACACCCTTCCTTTCTTGCACATTACCAATGAAATAATAAGAAACAATTATATATCATATTAATTTCCTAGTTGGATATCCTAATATTTAACTGTACAACAATTCCATTTAAAATTTCAATTCATATTCCACAAATTACAAGTGCATAAGACCTTCTTGGTAGTGAAAATAAAACAATGTAAAAATGAAATACAAGATTAGTGCCACACAATCACCCTTATTTTCACTCACAATATGTCTAACCATAATAGTTAGAAAAGTATATAACAAATAAAGCTTGGTATTAATCACATGCGAAGTGGGGTCTTACATCCCCCTCCCCTTAGCTTTGACTTCCTCCTGGAAGTCACTAATTCTAGAAACTTACTCTCAATATAGCAACATACACAAATATATTAAACATACTAATTAATTTACCTTTTTTTTATGAAATAATCAAAACACTTAACGAAAAGCACACATTAGGGACATATCTTGCATGAATCAACATCTAAATACTCAAAACAAAATTTCTCATCATAATACGTCTATCTGATATAATCACAATATGCCAAATGCTAGTATCCATGCATGTGGTCAACATTCTCGAATAATAAAAAAATATATACACCTACTTATATCCAAACGCATTAACATCCTTGGGTACCCTTCAAGGTTCCTTTTTACATCATAAACATCACTCATGATGTTAGAAAATATTTTTGTTCCGATATCAATTCATGTCTCAAGAATAGTAGTTCGAGTTTATTTGTCACTTTCTTTCACACATATAACATTTAAGTATTTTCACATGTCATTTATTTACAAAATTTATCCATACATCACAATAATTACACATAATTCACATCATAGGTCTCACACAATGGGGTTTACAAGGATGGAGATTCTTGGATACCATAGCCATTAGGAAATCAAGGACCTTCTCTAAGAACCCTCCCATACATCTCCTAGGTACCTTCCCTTGTTTGTGTAAGGGAGTTAACCTCCAAGGGAAAGGTACAACAAGAATAATCATAAAATTAGGGGAATAATGGATTAATGACCATCCCATACCGACCCCTTCAAATAATTCATAATTCCCCAACGCATCTACTCCCCTATATGACCTGTTAGGGAACCCCCTAGGATATGACACTTTTTACAGATGTCACATTATGCCACACTTTCCAACAGTTAGCAAATAATAAGAAGCCTCAAATCGAGAAACATAAAATCATAATCCAACATTTTAGTAACATAAAATTATAAATTCGAGAGAAAAAACAAATAAAGATCGGTTGCAGTTGCATTTAAATATTCTAATCTTAATAGAAGTTCAATAAGTCCTTGAGGCAATGGAATACAAACACTTTCAAATGCTTATATAACCCCAATAAAATAAATGTAAAATTTAATACTACTGGCATATAATAAAACAAAACATCAATTAAGAAATTATCAATAATTCATATCCCAACAATAAAATTTTCACATTACGAGCACCACGTGACTTTGATAAAGCCACCTAAGGGGAGGAGGGGAATGGTGGTTCTGTAACCATATGAGTATAATAGCATGCAATAATCGGCGGTCCCTGACCACATAAATATGATAGTGCATAATATCATGGTGGACTCTTCCACATAGTACCAATGCCCTACATTATTGAAGTATCCAAAATTTGTGATGAATATGGCCCAAGTAATTCCATCCTTTACCCATGGGTTATAAACATCAAAGAGTGGGTTTTCACTATGAACCAACAAGTGCACGATTCTCATATGTGGGGAAATAGGTTAGGAACATGTCCAAGGGGAACCATGGAGTTATCACTTGGGGTTCTCTCACTCCTCAACACCTATTTGCACTAGCAAGCATCTCAATCCCATAGGGGAGCCGTACACTAGGGGTACACATTTAACATACAAACAAGAATCACACAAAGAATTACTTCACATTTCATTTAGTAGACAGACATATACACATATAATGTTTACATTATTTCACAATTAACTAGCTTACACAAAAGGGCCATCACAAAGGGTACACATAGGGGATTGTACTTGATGTCTGTCACCCTTATCCCAAATTAGATACCATGTATCTCATACTTGGGGTACACCACATTTATTTGTTTCACATTACATAACACAATACACTTTATGATATTCACCATATTATATCTCGTACTTGGGGTAAAACACATTTGCTAGTTCCACATGAAATAACACAATACACTACAATATTCACTAGAACAAAGACAATGCACTTAAATGCATCCAATTTTTTTCAAACAATATTCACTTTGCTTCTGACCTCTAAAAATATTTTCTCAATTTGCATAAGTACAAGAAATCACTAGAAAATGTGCAACTGTAGCTTAACAATATATGTTTCACCACACTTCCCATCTTACTAAGTTAGTGTTTGTCATCACATTAAAATCAAGGTTGTTTTTTTTATATATATATTTATCCATATCATTCTTTTATTCAACTATGTTTCTTATGTTCACAACATATCAATACAAGTAATACCACTATGTTTTTTTTTTTTCACAACATGCTAAAGAAGGTTTCCTACTTAATAAGGAAGATAGTTCACTATTTTCATTTGAACATCACAATTTGAGAAAGGAGAGAACATTCAATGCATAAAAGTAATTCTCACATCTTATTAAGATATAAATCTTGCATTTCTCTATTTAAGGTTGAACCATATAATCATATGTTATACTCATCATTTTTTACGATCACAGCTCCATCTATCCTCATAAAGATGCACAATGAGTAAAAATTCCTAGAAGTTTTGACCACCTTTATGTTTTCTCTATTGTATTCATGGGTATATGTTTTTCCCTAAATAAGTACTAGCCAATGCACAACATTAGTTTCTTTCATTTATTTATTTTTGTCTATTTTAATTTCCCAAGCACTTATTTTTACTAAAAACACACATGGTTGATTACCAAAATTTTAAAAATTTGATTAATCATCCTCATCCTTTAAGGACAACACCCAATTATGTAGGTTATTAATTCCAAGATGAGATATAACATTTCTTATTGGGCTCTAACACATTCTTACGTCTTTAGCTGTATAGAGGAAGATTATCAGTAACATTCCCTAGATAATATTTTAACTCTTAATTCAAATTTTGGCAAGGTACTTTTAAAAGACCTCAAGTTTAATTACCAACAAGGAAATTATTTAAACATTACATTAACTGATTCCCAAAAATCATATTTTAGTTTTTTCTTTGTAGTATTTTCACTTATAATTTGAATTTCAACAACTCTTGTATTCTTACATACCTTAATGCATCCTCAACACAGTTTACATTCCACAACTTTATTATTTAACTAAAGGATTTTTGATGAAAAGGGTAGTTAATCGTAGCAGAGTTTCAATCTCTACATGGTTAGGCACCTTATAATTTACAAAGGGGATTCACATGATTATACTTGCTTTATTCATTGCTACCCATTATCTTTAACTTAAGCCCCAACATCCTAGCTCTATAGCCTATTCTATAGTCTAATACAACAAAGTTTGAGACTAGGCATTTGTTACCATAGTCATTAAATTCTCTAATTACTTGGTTATATATACCCATTTTTTTAGTAACTCTTTAGTTTCCTCACTGAATCAAAATGGATCTAAGGTTGTTTACATAATTATGTTGGATATCTTATGCTCAACAAGGTCTTTGGCTTCAATAGATTTCATTATAGAATAATTCACCTACCAACCACATGGTGATTCATTATTGCCTTGTGAGAACAAGAAGTTAATTATTAATATGCACTATGTATAAATCATGATTTTGAGTAATAGGGGAAGGCCTAAGAAAACCAAGGTTGAAGGTGTACAAAGTATTAGTTCATGAGTATCTCTAACCAACATTGACTTGGGAGAAAGTCCTTACAATTAAGTGTAATAACCTATACTTTAAAAGGTTTGATTCTAATCTTTGTTATGGAATTCATCCCGAACTATATGAGATGCTCAAATAATACTCATTATGATGATTATTTGATGTCATCATCCATGAACTTGTTACCTACAAAATGCAATACGAATCATTTGTTGCTTCATGAAATCAACCTTTATATGCTTATATGTAAATCAAGATCTTTGGGTACTAGGTTAAGGCCTACAAAAATCATGGTCCAAGGCATACAAGATATAATTTCATGAGTGTATTAATACCAATTTGTGAGTTCAAGCCCTTAAATTTATGTCTAACAACCTTCACCTTAAGGGTTTAGTTTCAAGTTTTGACTAGATTTTAAATCTCGCTATATATGTGTAATTGAATTGCACATGATACATAGTTCAAGGGTTTTATATTTAATCAATTTAACTGTTTAGAGATTTAAATCTATTTAATTACATCCTTCAACAAATTAATCCCTTTCGTGGTTCATAAAATTCTTTCCTCTTAACTAGTTGTATGTTTTCAAATATAGTTATGATGTTCCCTCCTTTATTCACGCCAAAGTTTTTATAGGAAAATATGTTGCTTCCTAAACACCCATAACTTTGAGAAGTCGTATTATTATTATTTTTAAGAATTATGGTCTTAAGAAGTTGACAAAATAATATTTTTTTTATAGTACACATTATGATGTCTTATATTAAACTATTCACAAGTTTTATACAAGGACCATGCTTTAGTAAGTAAATTATACCTTTTTCTTAAGTTTAAGAAAATTTAATGTCAAAAGGGATGGATTAATGCCATAGCCTTTGTTAATTAGCCCTATATGTTACTCTAGTCATTCAACTTATTTACTTAAGACAACAAACCATGTTTAGATTGAGTTTATTATAATTTTTTTTGAAATTCATTCATTAAATACTTTCTTGGCCCATCTATAATGGTCAATTCTTGATCCTTTAGTATTTACAACCTAATTGAGTTGGATAATGACCACTACATTTTTGTTTTCTAAATCATGTAAGTCCTTTAGAATTTTTTTATCAACATTTTATTTTAACTCACATACATAGCACTTAAAGCCCAAATCATTCCCAGAGTTCCCTAGATTTGCAACCTAGGGTTCTGATACCAAGTGTCATGCCAAAAAAATTTTGTTAGAAAAAAAACCCAACAACTTTATATATATATATATTACCTTGCTTTTAATACCTTAATCAATGTATACATATCACTAAGTATTATGAGGAGTAGGATATATCTATGGTACACACTACACACATTTAAATACTAAGTGGCTTGAATGATAGAAACACTAAACCGTAACACCCTACCATGAATACTAATAATTTTCTTCAATTAATGGGTATGTGCAAGATCATGATGGGCCAAAAAGTGGCCATATGATGGGTATATGGCTGACGATTTTTTTTACCCTAAATTGATGAAATGAAAAGGGTTTTTAAAGGAGATTCTCAGCTTTTCCAGCAATATAAATTATGCTTTACTTTGAATTTAATAAATAAATATTATTCATTTTCTATTTGAATTACGACTAAAGTCCTGATTGATAGGATGATTGAAAACATATATAGCTTTCAAACAAGATCACATTTTGAATCTAAAACATGCATCACATTTTATGCTTCACATACTATAGGATTAAGAAAAATAAAATTGAATTTCATGAAGTTTTGACCAAGTTAAGGTGGTCAGACATAATGGTTTTTATATTTTTTAAAATTTGTAATAAAAAATTCATAATTAATTATTTACTTGGAAAAAATTACAAAAAAATATACATCACATAGGGACATGAGTCCTCTACTTATATCTAAAATCTTCTAAAAAAATATTATCATTTTATTGTGGTCAAGGTGGTCAAATAGACGCCTACTTTTTTTTCCCTGAAATTTAAGTACTACTGCATTGAAATTTCAAATTTTCACCAAATAGTTTTTTTTTAAAATTTAAATAAACCTATTATTTTAGAAACTAAATTCAATTTTCTATAGATTCTATTCTTACATATTTTTGAAATATTATAGATAACTTATTCAAATTTTTACGTCAAGTTGCCTAACTTTGATTTTTCTAAATTTTTCGCCATTTAAGGGTCTGTTTTTTCCATGATGATCCTACACATACCCTAATTCTATGACTATTAGGAAGAAATTTTTCTTATAAAATTCATCGTGACAAAACTCCAAAAACATACATGTGAGTAAAAAATATTATTAGTGTTATATTATTATATTCATGCTTGATCATCCCACTTGTGATTATTTCATATAAAATTTGTTTGAAACACGAATAATCATATTATTATTGGCATTAGTGTCACTCCTAAAATCATTACTATAGGCGAAGGTTATTACCATTGGTGGTAATGCTAATGCTAATATTTATTTTGGTATATAACTTATTAAAAGTAAATTTTCTTTTGGCATAGTTATTAACATTAATGTTTTATAAGGATCCCAGTCTACTTCCTCTCCCTCTTCAAGATTTTGGGCTCCATAGCTGAAAAAATTGAAAGAATCCAAAGATCTTTCGTTTGGACTGGTGTTGAAGAGAAAAAAAGGCTCGCTCTTGTGAATTGGGACACTGTCTGCCATCCTAAAAGTAAAGGGGGTCTTGGGATTAGAAAGATTACCAATTTAAACAAAGCCCTCATCAGCAAGGTTAGTTGGAATCTAGTGTTGGGAAAGGTTGAATGCTACAATATAATGAAGGCTAAATATTTGAACCAGGGACACTTTTCTAGGGCCTTGGATTTGATGGGTCTCCCATATGGGTCAAAAATTTGGACTAATATTCTAAAATGCAAATCTCTTTTGAAGGAAGGTATTAGATGGAAAATTGGGAATGGGAGATCAATAAGATTCTGGGAGGACTGCTGGCTTGGGGGCAGACCCCTTGCTGATAGTAATTTCAATATCTTGTGGGAACATGCTAAGGAACATGTTGGTACTTTTATTGTGGATTATACTATACCCAGAGCCAAATGGAAAACTTTGGAATTGAGTTTCTTGGATAGACCTAACCTCCTCCCTAAGGTTGCTGAGCTCCAGGATCTTTTAAACAAGGTGAGACTTCCTCTCTTTCCTAGGGAGGACAGGGTTTTCTAGACAAAGATCAATTAGGGGCCTTCTTTGTTAAATATTTTTACCATCAGTTGCTAAAGTTTGATGGTGATGAGTATTGCTGGAAGAAGGTGTGGAACTCTTAGCTCATCCTCAAAATCAACTTCTTTTGGCGGGCCTCCATTCATGGTAAAATTTTAACTATTGATAACCTTGTCAAAAGGGGCTTCCAATTTCCTAATAGGTGCACCCTCTGTAAATTAGATGAGGAGACAATATCCCATCTCTTTATCCACTATCAATTTGCTCCCCAAGTTTGGAAAAATGTCTTATAAAAGCTCAACTTCCATTGGGTTTTTGATAGAAATATTCATCAATTCGTCCTTAATTGGAGGTGTCCCTCTAAACACCCTTTAATTAGGTAACTTTGGCAACTTATTCCTCCTCACATTTGATGGTGTCTATGGAAAGAAATGAACAACAATATTTTTAGAGAAAAGGAGAACAGTGTGGATAGTCTGCTGATAATCCTTAATAAACTCCTTTTGGAAAAGATTTCGGTTTTCCAGTGGAAGATCCCTAGTTGCCGTCCAATGGGATGGGATAAAAATATGGCCATAATTTGGAAGTTTCCTAGTGACTTCTAGAAGTTCGATAACTCCAAGAAGATTGTCAAAAACAACATGAAATAGAAAACTTCAAAACCATGCCTTGGTTTAAGTTGAATTTTGATGGGGTGGCTAGAGTTGGGAAGGCTATTGGAGGTGGTATCATTAGAGACCATAATGGTTGCTTAGTTGCTGCATACTCAGGGAGCCTAAAGGATCACACTAGTAATCAAGCAAAAAGTATGGTGCTCCTTTGGGGCCTCAAAGTTGCACTGTCAATCAACATTAAGTCCATGGAAATTGAGGGGGAATCACAACTGTTTGTGGAAGCCATGAAAGGAACGATGGTTGCTGGTTGGTCCATCCAAGGGATAATTGAAGATATTCACTCTCTTCTTACCAGTCTTTAGGAGTTCACCATTGAGCATGCCTACAAGGAACAAAATGTGGCTGCTAACAGTTTGGTTGCAACTAGGCTTGATCGGGAAGGGCTACGGTGCTGGAGGAAAGAAGAGTCTTTTCCCCCTTCTGCTATGGCACTTCTAAGAAAGAATATTAATGAAATTCATCACGAGTCCTAAAAATTTCTTTCTAACCTTGGTGTGGTTGTTACTAACTTTTGTTAATAATGTTGGCAAAAGTTTTTAGTTAAATAACTGGTAGTTGTGCAGGAAGATTACTGGGGAGAATTGGCCACATGACACGCACAAACTTTATTGGATTTCCATTGGGACTCATCATATTGATCCTAATGACTGATGGGGTCATTATTTTTTGAACCCCCTCAATTTTTGAGATGATCTTTTCAGACTTGTAGATTTTGTTCAATTTTTTGAGCTGTCTGGATTTATTACTGCTATCATTTCTCTTTGGGCCATGGACTTCTTGCACGAGGGAACTGCTAAGCTTATGCTGGCTATGAGAAGTGGAATTTATTTTCATCTTTTACTTGTTTACAAGTTACCTTTTGTCGACCATTTCTTTGTAGTCTTTTCTAGATTTGGGTTTCATTGTATCTTCCCTACTATTTTTCTTCCTTTCATTATTATGGATTTTCGTGACAATTGTGTGGGAGCTATGGGTGGGAACCAGGTGCATGTGGAGCCAGATAAGTGCAATGAATGGAAGGTGGATGGCACCGTTTAGAATATATGCAAGGGTGGAATTTCTCAATATATGGAATGCATGACTAGCGATGATGAGGGCCTCTCCAAACAATTCGTCACCTCTTGGAATGCCAAAAGGGCCACCATTGGAAGCATTTCCTTCAAAATTGATGAAGAGGTCATCGCTAAGGCCACAGGTCTCACTCTAGATGGGTGTACATGGAAGAAAACCACCAAAGTTGTTGATCAAACCAGCCTCAACCTATTCTTTTGGATCAATGAGAAACCTATCAAGTTGCATGGAGGCTATGACCGCAAGGTGCTTCCTGAGCCATGGGAAAAAAATTGCATGGTGGTGATGAAATAATTCACTCTCAAGGGAAGATACGATGTGTATTACTACTACCATTTCAATTTCCTTAATCACCTTAGAAACCACCACAATATTTCCATTCTATTTTTTCTCATTCATTCTCTTGAAAGTACTGTGCTTGATGCGGTTGAAGCCATGAATTCAAATAAAAATTTCACTATCCTCCACCAAGGGCTTATGCTTAGACTTTACTATTTTCACCTAGCCCTCTGCCCTCCTTGACACATCACCATTGAAGAAGCTCCTCAACCCATCTCTGTTGATGAGGCTCTGATTTCTTCTACTCCCTTGTCTGCTAGCATTATGGACACCCCTGACCCTAGCAAGAAAAAATGCACTAAAAAACTTTCCATGAAAGCCTCTCCACATGACACATCCCTCTCTCAGGGGCCTGTGGTAAAGAATAAAGATTAAAATCGCATATCCCCTACCCCAAAAACTAAGGCCAAAGCCTCCAAGAAGATAAAATTCTGACTCTAGCAAATTGACTCTAACATTGAGATCACCGAGGAGACTAGTACCCCTCATAGGTCAAATAAAATGGTAATCAAGCAAGAAAAAGTGAAGAATTTTAAGGAGGCCTCAGATTCTAACAATGGGGACAAGAGTGAGAGTAAGAACAAAGAGGAAAAGGATGTGGGGGAGGAGGCTCTTTCGATTTTTGCTAGTAGCTCCTCCTAGGTTTCTGAAAGCCTTAAAAGGGGTCCTGCCAACATTAAAATCAAGGAGGTCAAGTCTCGAGCCTCGAACATTGTTGAAGGTAAGGCTCCCATGGAGGAAGCCTGCAATAAACAAGATGTTGTTTGGAAGGAGGTTGACAACCTTAAAAGAAAAGTTGAGAGTTTGGAGAAAAGACTACAAGATGTTATGCGTTTTGCACTAAAGATTATGCTTAGGCCCGCCACTACTTTATGTCTACTGTAGAAGGACAAGTCTGTGGACGATGTGGTTGGAGAATCCAGTAACAAAGAACTTCTTAAGTTCCTCACTGAAGATTGGGCTACTATAATTTTAGTTAATCCATGCAGCGGAAAAAATGATTAGTTTTTTGGGGGTTTAGGTTTTTTGTCTAGTGCTAGATGAATCGGCCTTCATTTTTGTTTTATTCTACTAAAGACATTGTTAATGTTCTTATCTTTCTTTATGAATGGTATGACCCTTGGTGGTCCATGGCTAAGACTGTTTTAAATCATGTTTTCATGATGGACATTACTAGTAGTTTTAGTTCTTATGCTAGTTTTTGGGTTGTTTTTGATATGATTTGCTTAGGGTGATGGTTTGGTTTTTAGACCCATTGTTACTATGCCGTTAGTGTTTCTCTGTTGTGGATGACCGATGGTCCTTGTATTAAAAGGAAAACACCCTTGTTTTGTTGCTTTTTATATCAAAAATATTAATGTTTTACCCAAGATATATATAAATATTTTTACAAATGCGCCTACAAAATATTAATGTTGTTCCTTACCTCCAAATTATCTTTATTTGTTTTATTATTTATAATTTTGATATCATTATTAACTCTATAATATTTATAAATCTATCTATTTTGATTTTTTTTTTCATTTTAACTATTAATTTTATTATTGCTCACTAAGATTTAATGTTAATCTTATTTGTTAGTATCAATATTAATGGCACCCCATTTTGACATTACTATTGATTATTAGTATTATTAATACTCACTAGCACTAACATTGATATAAATTACAATGCACTAACCCTTCCCTTAATATTAACATGTATACATATAATATAAACATCAATGTTACTCCATTATCGTTAATGCTAGATCATCCTTAGTTTCATATTATAGGATATGATTATTGATATTCATAATCGACTTCATGATGAGAGTAATCTTGGTTCATTTTAATCTTAAAGATACTAATTATCAAACTCTATAGGTAATAATGGAGATATGTATTAATACTCGTATCAAAAGTAATTCCCATATATTAATAATAAATTACAAAATGATGTCCCACTATCCAACCCCTTTGTCCCACTATCCAACCCCTTTTATTTTCACTTAAGTTGATATTTTAAAGATTCCAAGCTCATTAGTCTCCATATGCAAAAAATTAAAACATCAAGACTAGATAAATATACATATAATACATCTATATACATACTTAAAAAATAACCTTAAAATTATTAACATTATAATAATCTTTTTTTCTTTAAATTAATTATTGTTACTCATATATTATTATGTACCCATTTATTTATTATTAACTATTATTTATTTAATCCTTTTTATTATCCTTATAAATTGTTACTTTAAGAAGTAATTTAAAAAGAATTATAAGAATAAAGGACAAACAATTATACTATATTTCCTTTTCGTATGTATACACATAATATTATTTTTCAAAAAAAGAGATAAAGAGATAATATCCTTCCTTAGAAATCCTAGTATGCTAACCATAAATAATTTTGAATTAGTTTAATAGAATCTTTATTTTAGAATATGGAAATATATTCCCTTTACTTTATTAAGGACTATTTTAACATAAGGAATACTATGATGACTCTTTTCTTTCCCTTGTTTTATTTGTAAAGAGGCTTTTCATGAGGGGTCGACGTGGAGACATATATGGGAGCTTTTGGAAATCAATCTTTATGGAGACTATCACTTAGACTGACGGAAGGCATTTACCCTTGGTAGATAAGGAATGGCGGTTAAGATTGCGTCGCTTAATTATTATTCTAGTCGCTCTTTAAACTTCTGTACTCAATAGATTTAGCATATCTTTTAAGAGATCTTTTGGTATACTAGGAGATGGCATTCATTACGATCAGACTATAAATTCTTGTCCCATCCTTCCAACTTGATCACTCAGACAAAGAGATATTAACTGCGTATAAGCTCCAGAAAATTAATGGAGAATAGATCTTTGACCTACTGGATTCAATGGGAGTTCATCTACCACGCTAGTCCAACTGACACAAGATTAGCTCGATCCACCATTCGGGTAGGAGCCATTCAAATACTATGCTTATTGCAGCGTGAATAAGAAATTTTGTCAATATTAACATCTCTGCAAGGGTTGCGGCTACAGCTGAGCCCACTACCATCACTGGGTTTGTGAATATTGTCTTCACCAACTCCCTTCTGTATTGTTATGCTAATAGCTGTTAACATGGGCTTGCAATGAATACTCATAATGAAAGGGAAAAGGCAAGATGCGCAACTCCTAGTGGCCAAGAAGACTATATATCTTGCTTATTCCCCATTTCTTTTATTTTACTTTGCAGGCTTATATCTGAAACCCGATGTCTATAGGTCTGAAAATATTTATGTTTTCTTCTGCAGGTTTTATAAGATTGTACTGCAGTGTCGTTCTGTGCCTTATTCAATGCTCCTTTGCATGACCATCTATTCATTTGTTCGTAGTGAATTTATAAAATAGAGTTAAGTGAAGGTACTCTCTCATTGTTTTTTTTAATTTTTATTTTATTGTATATATGAAACTCTGGTATTCACGTGGAGGGGGGAAGAAAGAAATCGGTCCCACCTTCAGACGCGAGCATCTTGGCATGGCCTGTGTGAGGGGCTCAACACTCACAGATAGTCGTGCACTTTATGGGTAGCCAAAAGGTAAGCCTTATCTATTATTTTCAAGGAATCAAATTACGAAAACATCAAGAATCTCTTTGAGGGAGTTAAAGAATAGAAAATTGAGCTCATTTCTATTTGAAAATTAATGTGAAACTAGTGTAAGAATAGATACAATTGATATAACACAACAGATAAAAGATCTGAAGTCCATAACCACCAGTCACAAGGAACGACATAAGATGCATCCAAACAATTATGTATTCGTCACAATGATTCCCCGTTTTGGTTGTACATATTCAATTTTGTTACTCGTTATGGCCTTCAAAGGACTTTGTACTGAGAGTGGGGATCAGCTCCCACACAGCCGCCCCTATTCTATTTTTTTTTGTTTCTTTTATTTGAGTTTCAATTGTGTCTTAGATTTAGTTTTTGCTATTTTAATTTTACTTCTTTATATGCTAGGATATATGGGATAAATCTAATCATCAACATATGGAATGTGAAGATTTATAGTTTTTTCTTAAATTTAATAAAAAAACATGGAAAAATATTATTATTATATCTCTTTTTCTTTTCGTTGCTGATAGAAGATCTGGTCACAAGGAAGGGGTCTTCTAACGACTACATGTTAACAAGTCTGGGCAATCAGTTTACTCTATCCATCTATTCCTGATATCTTTTCCATTCTTTACAAGTGATGTCCATTTATTTGGATATATAAACTTTATAAGATTAAATGCATACACATGTTTGTATTGAAAGAGGGATGTATGCCATTGACATTTTTTATGGTCATCTAGGTAGATCCTTCCACGAAGTATGAATATATTTGATAACCCTATATAAAAGATAAACTCGAGATGAAAATAAAATGAGAATGAATTTGGAATTGTGTTTATATTTCAACTAATTTTCTCCTTATAACAAAGATTTTTGTTTACTCCTATTACCCATTTTAAGATAAACACAAGTAAATTATCTTCCATTCAAATTCTCTTTGTCTAAAGTCTATTTTTTCGTAATGGTATTAAACTGAAATTTGTTTAGCTTGTGTTTTATTTTTTTTCAATGATCAAACTCTCTATAAACCATAAATAACCATTTATTTATTTTTCTTGTAAACACTATAATAGCAACATTCAAATATGTGTTACAAGAAAATATCTTCGAGGTAATGTCTCCAATATTTCTCTCAAGGATATTACAAGGTAAAGTATCATAATGCAATCATTTTGGAAGAAGAAACTTGCTTTCCTTCATTACAATAGTTACCATTTCCCTACACAAACTGTCATTATTACAACAATACATTAAAACTAAATGACCAACAAACTAGGGCATTAAGGCTTGCTCTCCACCCTACCATAATGATGTCATGGAGCCTCGTGGGCTCTAGCCATATCCCCAAGCAAGAAATTATGTCAACCCCAAGATGATGCATGGAGTCTTCTCAAATTTACAAAAAGGGATGAAATGACATAACATCAAATATACTTGCCTATGGGTTGTTTACTCACCATATTCAAGAATGATTCATGTAAACATGCTCACACCTTACTACAATAAAACAAGGGAGGGTGAAAGTAGAGAAAACTTATCTATTTTATTTAAGTGAGGGGATTAAAATCTTCCTCCTTCTCTCCTCTCTAAATCAAGCCAACTTGATCACTATCTTCCCAAAGAGGTGGACTCCTCTCCTCTTCTCATTCTTTCTATCATCACTAGATTTCTCCAAGAGTAGAAGTGGGCAACACCTCACTCATCCTTCCTCTCCAAGATATATAGGAGTTTCAACTTACAACCTTCGAATGGGGAGGTGTGGAGTGTACCTCCCTCCATCGATGAGGGTCTTTCCTCATTAAAGAGGGGAACATGCATTGGACAACCCCTCAATCTTTTCACCCCCATCCTCTCCTCAAAATTCATCACTCCTCACTATGAGGAATTTTCAAGAGTTTTCACCCCCATCCTTTCCTCAAAATTCGTCACTCCTCACTATGAGGACTTTTCAAGAGTCAAACCCTGTCCTTGGGACCCTATTGCATGTCCACTTGACCCCTACCACTATGGTATAGAACCTAGGGGATTTTTTTTTGCATCCCAACCAATAAAATTGACCAAGAACCCTCTTTAAAGACCCACTTAAGGACCTATCCGAATTTCAACTTTGATAATTGTTTCTAAACCTTAACCCCAACTTACATTTCACATGTCACACAAATAAATACCCTCTCAACCAAAAATATAAATTATCCCTTTTACATCAACCCTTTGGACACCTTACTCTATAACATACTAACTTTATATCTTTTCAAGCCTTGAAAATGGATCAAATTAATGATCACAAGGAGATGTCTTTCTGATGTGTTCTCAATGGTCCTCCCTTCCTGTACTAACACCCTTCCTTTCCTGCACATTACCGATGAAACAATAAGTAATAATTATATATCATATTAATTTCCTAGTTGGATATCCTAATATTTAATTGTACAACAATTCCATTTAAAATTTCAATTCCTATTCCACAAATTACAAGTGCATAACACCTTCTTGGTACTGACAACAAAACATAATGTAAAAAATGAAATACAAGATTATTGCCACATAATTACCATGTTTTTCACTCACAATATATCTAACCATATTAGTTAGAAAAGCATATAAAAAATTAAGATTGGTATTAATCACATGCGAAGTAGGGTCTTACAATTTCACCATTTGTAATGTTAGAAGTAAGAAGGAGAAATCTATTGAGGAAATCAAGTGTCCTAAGAGAATTCAAGAGGAAAATTTGTCAAATTATTGCATCATTTCATTGAATCAAAACATCATGTCAAGTTTTATGTGAGTTTGTTTATGTTTATGCATACCATTTATTTATGAGTGCTAATGCTTGTAGGTACTCAAGTCAAATCAATCCCCTTGAGGTGATGTGCATGAATTCAATCCTTCAAGGATATCAGATTTGAGTGGTGAGTGATAGAAAGTTGTCAATTCATTGCTCCATTATAATTTAGCCTCCATCCTCAAAAAGATAATCTCACTATATCATCAATTTTCCCATTGTGGAGGTAGAAATACTAACATGAGGTTTGATTGAGGTAAGAACCTATACGGTACAACCCTTCCTCTCTCTTTGAATGTGTAGATTATATATCTAATGAAGATTAGAAGGATATTGAAGACTATTTGGTCATTAATGCATTCAAGTCCTACAACTTGACAAGATACAAAAACTCAATTATATCAGTAACAAACGAAGATCCAACAACAAGATCCAAAAGGAAGAAGCCATAAGATAGGGACTTGAGGAAGTTATCAAGTAAAATTTTAGTTTCAAATCTCCAATATAGGACACCCTGGGTGCTCTTGTCCAATCAAATTAGACTCAAATTTAGTTCATAGGTGCACACATTTCTGCTCTATTCAATTTTATCATTAAATTTGGTTATCAATTTAAAGACCTTGTTTTATATTCATATAGAAACAATACATTTTCATAGTTATCTAGTTACATCATTACATTCCATCATAATTCCATTTTCAAATTTAATTTACAAACACATACCCACACACAATAAGGGAATTATAGAGCAAGGATTGGTTGACTCACCTTTTAGTTTGTAAGTTAACCTCACGTCCTTTCCCATCTTCAATTCCCCAAGTGTCATGTTTGGAAAGGTGACTAATCATATTTAAACCTTAGGGTTTTACCTTTCCAATATCACATTTTATAATTTATATTCTCTCATACTCTTGAATTAGTTGTAATATTCATGCATGAATAAGGTGGAGAAAAATGGTGATAACTGTTACAATTTACTTTTTGGATAAATATTTGGATATTCCAAAAACTAGGCACTAAGATTGGGAGTTGGAAATGTTGTATGGCATGATGGGTCCTACATGAGTTAACTATTCCATTTGTAGAGAAATACAAATTTGTTGAAGTTATTAGTAGTTATGAAAACTATGATTCTTTTGTGATTAAATTTTCTATTTAGGGGGCTAATTGATTGTGCCTTTGTCAAGTCTATGTATTTTCTATTGTGAAATTATTCTCTCAATGGTGGGCATGGTATTTTTCATGATACTAAGGTTTTCAAATCTATTTTTTGAAAAATTATTTATGGTTTGTTCTCTCTCGATGTCTATATATTGGCAACACTATATATTATTTTTATGAGATTATTCATGAATACATAAGTGCTACTAGAATGCTATTAGAGTGAAGAGTAATAGTGATTGGATGTATCTCCATACTAAATATTAATACATACTTGTCCTCTTTCTCATTTCATTTTTTTCTCAAAATGGGTTCTCCATGTGAATCCTATGCTATCTTTATATTTATTTATTCTTAATTATTTTTTAACCACTTAATTTTAATCAAACGAAATCCTTGTTAAATTGATAAATTTTAGATTGGCATAAATTTTATAATATTAAATACTATGTTAGTTTCACATTGTTTATCAAAAGAGTCACCCAAGTATATTATCTCTTTTGGGAATACCTTACATATCTGTTAGAATTTAGTACTTGACATATATAGTTAAATAAATAGATTAGCATGCTATTGTTTTGATTAAGGGGGAAAAATAGGTTTTGAATAGACCCGAAACCATTAACAATAGGTTTTGAATGGACTTGAAACCATTAACAAATAGGTTTTATTGGGGACCCAAAACCCACACAAATAGAACAAGTTGCTAAAGAATGAAACATAGCCAACCAACAATAGATTACAAAAAATAAGCTTCAAATATCAAATATGCACTAATAAAGGTTAAAATAGGAACCTTAAGCCCAAAATAACAAGAAACAAGAGGTATGAACCCAAGAACAACCTAAATCGTCTAGGAAACCATTAGCCTGAAATAGCCAAACTACAACACAATGCTAATAGTATCAACTATTAGCAAATAATCAGAGATGACCAAGTAACCAGCCTGAACCAACCAAACAACAACAAACTACTTGTCAACACCATCCAAAAAAACTAACCACTCCACCTCAATAGGAGAGTAAGGAATCTGAAAAAACCACTAAAGAGTCTTCACAAGCACACAACACCAGTCCACCCACAACACCAACCCAGCCTTGACCTCAATAGGATGGGGCTCCCCTCTATAAGAGAGGATGAGAAGAGATCCAAAACCATAGAAAAGAGAGCTTCCCAAATGATCCACAACACACCCCTCCACCTCAATAGAAGAGGGATCCACCTCCAAAGGAGTAGTCTCCACCTCAAAAAAAGGCCAAAACTGAAAAAAATGAGGGGAAGCAACATCACACATAATAGGGACCTCCAACACATCCTTTGGTAAGTAAGTAAACTGGAGAAGAGAATAAGAAATATAGCCCTCCTTAGATATTAGCACACCCTAGCCATAAAATTGAACTTGGAAAACCAAACAGGGGAAATCAAAGCATTTAGTGAAACCAACAGGCAAAAGACCAAATAAAAAACCCCACAACAAGATAAACACTCCCCACTGATAGCAGCAAGAAAACTAACACTACAGCGTAATAGGAGCCAAAGAGTATCAGAATCCTTGCCCAAACAAGTAACTAGAACCAACAAAGAGATAACAAGCCTCAAGAAAAGGGCAAGGAAATGAAGGCCTCCAAACAGAGGGAGAAGAGAGCCGATAAGACAATGTAAACATCCTCCAACCCTACTTGCCAGTTAGGGTCTGAAACATGCCAAAAGCACTCCACAACCAACTCCACCAGAGGAAAACCAACCACCAAAACCCCAAGCAACAAAAACACCTAAACAAAGGCAAAAAAAACCCAAAGAAGCTAGAGATAGCCCACAAAGCAAGCTAAGAGAGAGAGAGAGAGGAGAGGAGGCACAACAATGAAAAACTACTTCCAACCCAACATGCCAGTTAAGGTCTAAGATAAGGCCACAAATCTCCTCCAACAACCCCACAATAGGAGCTCCAAGCACCATAACTAGCATCAACACCAAAGGAGAGATAGAGGGGCCCAAAAGAAGGAGGCCAAGGAAAATAAATCCACCAAGTAGAGACTGCAGAAAGCCAACAAGACATTGAAAAACAACCTCCAACCCTACATGCTAGTAGAGGTTTAAAACTTGCCATAAACTTCCCACAAAAAACTCCACCTAAGGAAAACCAACAAACTCATCCCCACACAAAAAAATCCCTCAACTAGAGGCAAGAAAACCCCCAAAAGGCCAAAGGGAACCAAGGAGACCTACAAATGGAGAGTGAGAAGCGAAGGAACAACAATAAAGCACCACTTCCAACCCTACATGCCAGTCAGGGTCTAAAAATAGGCCACCAAACTCCTTAGACAAACTATCCACAAGAACCCTAGGCACCAGCCCCAACACCACACACTAAAACATAAACAACCACACCTAAAGAAACAACCCTCATCCAACAAAGAAGAGCAACAGGGGAGGCCATAGGTAGAAATAGCAACAGGCACAAGAGAGGAAGGCCCCACAAAAAATAGAGCACCCCCAGCCATAAAATAGAGCAATGCCATCACTAGAGAATTAGCCACACCAAATCATCCAAACGAGGCTAGCAACAACCTCTGCTAGATCGAATCCACCACTATAGTCTCCTTCAACTTCCATAACTCAACCATCAGGAAAATAAACCAGAAAAGGTGAGGGAGCAATCTGCAACACTTTAGAGCAAAGTAAATAGATAACCTTCACACCATAACCATCCACAACACCAATAGCTATGGAAACATCATCATCCCAATTGTAAGAAATGAAAATGGTGCTCCCACCGAAGAGAAAAACATGAGAGACACCAACCACCACATAAGGAGCCTCCTCCACCACATCTAAAGCAAACAATAGAAGATACCTAGCTAGAACACACCTTCCATCCATGTTTCCATCGTCCTTAGACTCCTCGGCGCCCTCAAAGGATTCAAACTTACCATTCTCGCCCAGCCTACTCTGTCCTTTTGATGCCCAATTAACATGCTATTGTTAATTTAATAAATAAATTTGGTTTTGGTGGTATATTCTTGTAATTAGTTTCATACTAGATAATGGCCTTATAAAGGCAATACTATGTAATAGTTTTTTTTTTGAGTAATGTGAATGACTAAATTTTAGAGCAAACTCATTTTTTCCCTCTCATTTCAATAAAATCTACAATACAAACTCTTAAATTCTATGTAGATCACTTAGATATTTGTAATAGATTACTCATAGCCAAAATGAATATGTTTTATTTAATGTGTAGGCTATGCAACTCCTAATATATCATTATGTGTGAACTTAACCATCAACACTATTGATACTAAAGGAGATGATTCCATTAAATTATATATTACTATCACACTCATATGTTAATTTGAACATTTTCCATAGTTCATGGAAATCTTTCATAAATTTCCTTAAATAATTTCACTTGGTCATTTATAATATTTACACTCTTTTTTCTACATTTGGGAATGCATCATAATTGAATTTATTGCTACTTTTAAAATATATTTATATTGTAGCGCCCCTCCATGATTGACCCTTTCATGATGTTTTATAAACTTTGATTTGGGTTGTTAGATTCAAATTTGTTTTATTAATGTTGTTTTGATTAATCATGGTATTAATTAAATTATTAATTAACAAGCATTTTGGTATATATATTGATGATTATAGTTTGTAATAAATTAAATTGTGCAATATAATATTAAATGAAATAAAATAAACTAAAACTGTGAGAAACATAATAAGATAAAATAAAATATTAAAATGGAATGTTGTAATTATTGAATGGTTAAAATATTAAAAAAGATAGAAGGTTTTGCATGCAAGTTCATGCATAACTTCTCAAACTGTTTACAATCATAAACGAATTTGATGCTTTATTGGAGATTTTTGAGATTTTATTTGTTTTTGGAAATAAAATAGCTTTTCTTTTTGTTTATAATGATCGTCTTGGGAAAGTTTTGGATTGATTCTTCGTTTTCAAAAAGAAAACTGGGTCTATAAGAAATCTTGGGATTACAACTGCTTTCAATTGTGGATTATCTTGGATGTTGTCTTTGAATTTTTGGACTGGGGTTATGGAGAAGCTAAAATTGTATCGAAAGATTGATCTTGCTTTAAGTTCATCCCCACAAAGCATTGGATCTAGGTTGGTTTTGTGTTCTTTATTTCATTTCTTTGAGTTTTGTAGTTAGAGTCTCTTTCTCGTTTGTCTGTTGGAAACATGGTAATTATTTACTTCATTTCCATAGAAAAACCATGGAAATATGCATTTATATAAGTGTATTATGCAATCTTTTACCTCCTTGAGATATCATCTAATTGGGGTGTTCAGACCAAACTCCCCATTCAGTTGCATTTGTATTGAATGGTTTTATTTTGGGCCTCTCTTCAAATCTGTTCTGCGTCTATTATCTCATCTATTCTTTTTCTTGAAAGTTTTCTTAAGCCATTTCAATAAATCATCATACATGCGCCTCCCCTATTTCTGCCATTTTCTTTTGTTTGAAAGTTACTTAGAAGTCCTTCCTCTATGTTTGATTTTCTTCATTGAAGGGTTTGATTTTATATTGGTGCCTCCAATTTATGATGTTTGATGCCTTGTTTTGTGATTATAATTGGTGATTCTACCTGTGCATGACATCAATACCTTGGAATAGCACTGCGTTATGCTTGGAATTTGCTAGTTATTAAATGGTTATTGCTTAATATGGGGGATTCGATGATACACTTTATGTCTCTATTTTTGGTCATTTTGATGTTGCAAGTTACAAATTTACTCCTGCGCCAAGGTTTAGTGGTGATCTTTTTTTGATTTTGTTCATTATGGATTACCCCTACGTTGGATATTTTTGAATTCATTTTGATGGATGGCTACACATTATGCTTGGTATTTGGCATTTGGATGAGGGTGATCCCACAATACTGGTTTACAATTTTTGGCCAAACTGGACACTAAAATAATTCCTTTTAACTAAATCTTCACTTTCGGTCACCTATAGCAGCTAAACTGTGAGGAATTTGAAGATGATGCAAACTAAAGTTTTGTGACATTTTATCTATAGATCCTAAATATATTTTTTTCAAAATTTTTGGAATCAAATTGCACTCTTTTTCCATTCCATCAAAACCAGTTTTTTCTTCGAAACAACATTTTAAAAGGACGCCATCGTGAGCAAATACAACTTTTTCCATTAGCGATAAAATTTAATTTTCAAATTTAGATTTGTAACTGACATTCAGTGCTTTCACTTGGTTAGATAGTTTTTATTGAATATAGTTTTTCTTTAATTGAGTTTTGAAGTCAAACTAATTATAATTCGCATATAGCACGATCAGAGCAATGTGGGAACTTTTGCCATTGAAATTCATTTTCTTTTTGCTGACTGAAGGACTCAATAATTGATGACTCATATTTTCAATTTTTTTTTGAAGCAATCTACCATTTTCCACATGTGTAGAACATAGAGCTTGATTTTGGTGAAACCTATGTTTAATGGTGTAAACTAAAATAAAATATTATAATAAACCAAAACATATTAAAATTAGTATGAATTGACAGTTTGTTTCGGTGACTACTTGATTCTAGCTGGGTCTCAGGAAGTCTCGCCATTTTCATCTTCAACACAAGCTCAAGTGCAAAAATTTTGTTTTTTTTTAGAACAAGGTTAAAATCAGGGAAAGGGGGGGTTCGCTAGAACTAGGGGGTTCGAGTGAACCCCTAGAGGTTTGAGCAAACAAGGGTTCATTCAAACGACCTTCCATAAAGGGGTTTCCATTTGTTTTTTTCTGATTGGTTTGTACGTGCATTAAATGGGTTCGCTCAAACCCTAGTTTGAGCAAACCCTCTTTTGGTTCATTCGAATCCAAAAAATGAAAATTTTTGGCATGGGGTCATTTTCTACAAGTCTTCCTTCCTCATTTGAATTGTAAACCACTTTTGTGGGTTTACACATGATGGAGATTTATTTCCTGAGAAATGTGAATTTTTCCTCTATGCATTACCTTGAATATTTATTACATGTTTGTTTGGAAAATGCTTTATGTGGAATTCTTTATATAAATAAAGTTTGGATATGATAATCGATGCTTATGCTTTATTTTGGTAGTTGATGCTCTGATACTTCTAACTTTGGAAACTTCAATCTTATTCAATAGGGTTGTTGTGTTTCCATTTTCCCTGAGTTTACGTTTGATGCACTTCGTATGGTGTTTGATGATTATATTTATATTATGCTTGTTAGAACCAATTATATTTTGATGCTATTGAATATATGAGTTAATTTCCTTCACATGACATCAGTGACTTATGTTGGCATTCAATGCACAACCACTATATTTGAGCTTTGGTGCATACAAAATACTTGGGAAATCATTCAATACATTTGCACTTAGTATCGATGTACAACTCCATATTGGGAATCAAATTTTTACATGGGCTACATATTGTCTAGGTACTTAGTGATTTCCTTGGGTGAGATTGTGAAATAGGTGCATGGTTTGGTTTGTCGCTGCTTTAGCATATTAGCTTATTTATGTATTTTCTTTGCTATGTATTTAGCATTGGATTTGAAGGGTGGCGGCTATATGTGGTCACCCCATTATGTCTATTTGATGGACATAATCTATTTTGGTGCTGCCCCCTCATAAATGCATTTGGTTTGTAATCTATTTCTTAGAACTTATAAATTGGCATGCCATACTAGGAATTTCATTCCTATGCCTTTCTGGAAATTTTTTAGATCTTTTGCTTATCATTAGATTAAGATTCCATTGGATCCTTTCCATTGTTGCCATTAATTCTTGGTCGTATCATGTCTTGAAGTTTTGGATTCAAGTAGCACCTTCAAATGTTGTATCATAGTGTATCTCAAAATGTTCTTAAATCATTAGGTTAGAAATTTTGTGTATCGACCAATACTGCCAATTTTCTTGAATGCATGTATATTAGAGTAATGGTACCATATTGGTGTATTGAGATGGGGATTTTATTGCTTAATATAATGCACTTAGTGAAATGATGGTCTTGATTAGTTAATGTTATAGTAGTATACAATTACATTGAGACATTAGAAGTTTGAATAACATTTTAGTAATTTTGGAGTAGTGTGCCTCAAATAAGTGTGTGTGTGTGTGTGTGTGTGTGTGTGTGTGTGTGTGTGTGTATTTATATGTAGTAAGAAAAACCTACTTTATATTGATATATATATATAGTTGGATTTAAAAAAAATAGTATTACGAAAATTGTATATATATATATATATTTATTTAAAGGGTTTCTTTTTAAAATAAAAAAATGTTTTGTTTATTAATAAATGATTACATTAGATAATTGATTTTTGAAATATTAAATGGGAAGAAGTATGTTTCATTATATAAGAAAATATTTAGAGTAGTGGAGTTTTTTAAAATAAATGAATTTGGATGATCTCTTTAAATGACGTTTTCTCTCATATTCTGTACTAGTTGTTATGTAGATTATTTATGTATATGGTTTTTAGGAGTTCATGTTTTATGTTAATTTTTGGAAATGGAAAAGATTTTAGTTATTGTGGTTGATTTTGATTTTGAGTTGATTTTGGTTATTGTTTTATGGTGGGAGCTTTTTGTGCCAAATGGTTTTTGAGAGACTTCCAGAGGCTTGGGAAAAATGGCTTGAGTTTTAATTTCACATTTTTTGTCATTATGAAAGTGGATTGATTCTATACTTGAATTGTGTTTATGAGGGTCATTAGTCTTACACTGTGTACTTGTTATTATGGTTGGGATTTGTGAGTGATATGGTTCACGCCATGCTCTAGATATTTTTTTCTTGTGGTTTTGTTCGGAGTGTAAGATGGCTTTACCCTGTTTGATGTGTAACCCATGGCAAGCTATGTGATGACACTCCTCCCTATTGTAATCTAGCATTCCCTAGTATTGTGCTCCCTTTTGTTGTTTGTGTGCCTCTGGAAGCGGTGTCACTGTTATGTTTGTCTTGTTACAAGGTGATCCCACAATACTGGTTTACAATTTTTAACGCCAAATCTGGGTAATCGAATAATTCTTAACTAAATATTCACTTTCAAGCACTTAAAGGCTAAACCGTGAGGAATTTGAAGATGACAAACTAGAGTTTCTGGAAATTTTGTCTCAGATTCTAAATATATTTCTTTCAATTCTTTTGAATCAGATTGCTCTTCTTTTCCATCTCCCTTTGAAAACTAGTTTTTTCTAAAAATATCATTTAAAAATAATGACACCACTATATAAATCTATAATTTTTTTTTTCATGACTCGATAAAATTATAATTCTTTCGAATTTAGATTTGTAACTCAGATAACTAGTGCTTCCACTTGGTTAGATAGTTTTTTATTGAATATTTTTTCTTTAATCAAGTTTTAAATTCAAACCAATTACAATTCAGATATAGTGCAACCGTATAATGCGAATTTTGTTATGTATCAAAATTCATTTTTTTGTTGATCAAGGACTTAATATTCATAATTTCATATTTTTCTCAATTTTTTTTTGATAATCTGCTATTTTCCATGTGTAGAATAGAGAATTTACCTTTGGTGAAAAATATATGTTTAATAAAACTAAAAACAAATA
Organism: Sequoia sempervirens; assembly: GCA_007258455.2. NCBI lineage: Eukaryota > Viridiplantae > Streptophyta > Pinopsida > Cupressales > Cupressaceae > Sequoia > Sequoia sempervirens. The sequence continues at coordinate 6,198 of VDFB02387788.1, read as the reverse complement.
CATAATAAAACCAAAACATATTAAATTATATTCATTGGATAGCTCGCTCGAAGACTACTTGATTCTAATTGTCCGTGAAGTATCCACCATTTTCATCTTCAAATTGAGCTCCAAAGTGCAAAGCTTTTTATTTTTTTGTTGGAACAAGGTCAAAAATCAGGAAAAGGGGGGGTTCACTCAAACCAGGGGGGGTTCGAGCGAACCAAGGTTCATTCGAACCCCCTTCCATAAAGGGGTTTCCATTTATCATTTTTCGATTGGTCCATACATGCATTAAATGGGTTCACTTGAACCTTGGTTCGAGCGAACCCTCTTTTGGTTCATTTGAACCCCCAAAATGAAATTTTTTGGCATGGGGTCATTTTTTACAAGTTTTCCTTCCTCATTCAAATTGTAAACCAATTTTGTGGGTTTACCTTGTACCTTGTATGTTGGAGTCATGTTAGCCTTTGTGTGCTTGATTGCTTCTATAGTAGGTCCTTATTGTCATCTCCTAGCATGAGGGGTGGACCTTAGGGTTCCACATGGTCGAGTGGAATGTACTATGCACTCCATTGGGTTCCTAGTTGATGTTCATGAGCATGGATGTTGTACCTTATGTAGAGATTCCAAATTTTGTACCATACTTGGGATAGTGTTGTTGTTATGTAGTAATCATTTCAGTTGTATCTTATCATGAATATGACGTATCCTTCCTATTGTATGTAGGGAAGTATTGATGTAATTATGTAATCATGAAACAATGTAGCTTTATGTAATAAAAGTGATGTATGTACTCCTTGTGTTTAAAATTTGATCATTGATGGTTATTTATATGATGTATGGACACATGATGTTCATTTACTTAATGCAATGGATTTATAATTAAATTTTGTGGATTGGTTAATCTTGATGTTGGATTAGAACATGTTAGGAATGTATGCACGTAATGTAGTCATGATACCCTAAAGGACATAATTAGAGCATACGTACACATAGTTTACATTTTATGTTAGTTGATAGTATGCTCTATATGTTGATGCACTTTAAAAAAATTGTGTCATAATTGTTAGTTAGATGTGTTGTCCTTTGGGATTTTGTGGTGGGGCATTACATATAGTTCTATTCCCATCCATCACTCATTAGAAACAAGTTAAATGCAAAATTAAATTGATTATCCTTAACCTATGTATGTCACAAAGTCACCAAATTTTATCACTCAAAGTCTTAGTTTATTAGAAGAGATGTCACAAAGTCACAAACTTTTATCACTCAAAGTCTTAGTTTATTATAAGAGATTATATGCTAAAATTTAAAAATAGCTCATATTCCATAAATTTCCAAGCTTGGTCACAACATTTCCTTATTCAAAGACTTAATTTATTAAAAAATATTCATTGGCTTTTGCTAAATTGAGTGGCTCTTTTCCCAAAAAATATACAAAACATTAATAAACTCTAATTTTAGCTAGAAAATTACATTCTCATACCAAATGATTTATTTACATTATGTTATAAAAAATTATTTACAAGAGAGTTAAATATTATAGGTCTTCTTCAACGACATGTTTTTGATAATGTAAGCAACATTCTTAGGGTTTTGTACCCTTCATAGAGAGACACAAGGGCCAATAGAGTCCCAGATCAAAAAAACATTAAACAAACACCACACAAAAAAACACGAAACCAAAAACAGACTCAGGCTGGCAGCACACATAGACCAACAATAGACTAGTTGGCCTTCTCCTAGTTCTTAGACAACAGTTGAACCATATCATCACCGACCCACTCTTGGTGGTCTTCAGTCTTATTCATCTCCATCTCTTCCTTCATGGCAACCAACAAGGTACTAGTGACAGTGAATCATCTTGATCATGAAGTAGGTCAACCCATATAATTTTTTGTCTAAGATGTCCAATATTTCTTTCAACACACCAAGCTCTTCCTCACCACCTGTAGTGTAGTTGAGATCATTCTATTCAATCTCTAGTAGCTTTGATGAGTGGGAGGTTGAAACCTCCTTCTGAGCTTTACCCTTGTTAGGAATAGAAGAGGGGCCTCTGGATTTTTCACCTTCCTTTCCCTCCGACACCTCTTCAACTCTGCTGTCTTTGTTTTTTGACAGCTCCTCTTCAGTGTCCAAACCATGAACCTGCACTTTTTTCTTATTCTTTTCCAACCTTCCTAAGCACCTAATGATGGCATCACAACCAATGACCACAATCTCTACAACCACCATATTGCCCAAAGAGTCCTTGCTCACAATATTTTTCCCTTTATTAGGAGGCACCTTCTCCTCCTTACCTTTCTTTTTCAAGCTAGGCTTACCAAGAGTCTTAGCAGGGGTAGAATTAAGGTCACATAGTATCATTTGGATTAGAAGTAGCTGAATCAACACATTTTTCAACTGAATTTTCAAGGTCCATAAGCATGAAGAAGGGAAAGTTCAGAAGAATGTTATGCCTAAGATGATTTAACAAGGGAAAATGGTAGTAATAATAGGTCTTGTACTTGCCTTCCAGTGTGACATATTTCATTAGAGCTAGACACACCTGGTTCCATGACTGCGTAAGAGCCTCCTATTCAAACCTAGACTAGTTGCACACTGGTGCCTCATCCCCCACAAAAAATTGTTCATGCTCTCATTATCTTGAGTCTTAGAATGTTTAGGATGTTTCATTCTAGTGCTCTGGAGACCCATCGCCTGCGCAATCACTTCCTCATCCTTCATGAAGGAGATGCCACCAATGGTCACATTACGATTCTTCCATGAATTGACGAATTGGGTCAACAGATTAGGGTCATGACCCACAAGCCTCTCCATTAGAGGAGTAGTGCCACCTTCAATGCAAATGTGCTAGACTAGTGGATCCTTGAGAATTTCATTGCAATTATCCAGCTCTGTCTGTACCCTATCACCCCCATGATGTCACTCTACACATAGTATAACCAAGAACTCTGAAAACAAAGAAGTTTAGAGAAAATAGCAAGATGAAAAATAACCCAAAAAATAAGGCATTTAAGCCGTGAATAATAATTTTTGGTAATAAATCCAAGGGACATATCACACACATGATTAGAAAAGTTCTCTATAACCATCTTAGTGAAACCATTAATGGGAATAAATTTGCACAACCGACTAAGTAAAAAGGACATGACATGCAGGGAAGGATTACCTTCCACATCGCAAAAACACAAAATTCTAGGTAGAATAGCCATGGGGCCATAGTTAGAAGTCTCCAAATTGATAGTATTTAAGGGTTGGCCAACTTTAGTTAACCTGCATAAAGAAGCTATAAGGTGTGAAACCAAAATAGAGAGCAAATATAAGCCAAAAAGGAGCTTTGTCTCATAATTATAAGTCACATCAAAATCAAAAAACACAGATTTGAAAATCTGAGAGTTTAAGTAGATCCCCCTAAGGAGATTACGACAAGTATGGTCCAACTTAGAGATAATCAACTGGTACATGCCGTAGCTAAACATTATTTTTTGTTCAAAATGAGCTCCATCTTATAATTTGAAAAAATCCACTTGATATCCATCCCATCGATACAACTAATCATCCACCTCATCACCACAAAAAGACCACTAAGCTCAATGAATAAGCAAGTGGACCCCTCAGAAATTGAGCTAAGCATATACGGTATTGACATCATGGGTCAAGTAAGGGATTTTTTCCTTCACTATAATACTCTAAATATTAGGCAAAGGTATACTTAAGTCATGCCAACATTTGGACACTTTCCAGTGTGTGCTAAAATTGGCTAGGGCGTCAACAACCTAGTTCCCCTCTCTATAGATATGACTAGCCACATTTAGTTTTAGCTTAGACACAAGGAATCTAATGTCAAGAAGATCACCCTTAGTGTTCTATCCCAACATTATGTGACAATTATTAGCATCAATAATTGACTTAGAGTCACCTTCAATGTGCAGGTTCTCTATCCCCAAGGAAACAACTATCTATAAGCTTTTTAACAACGCACGAGCTTCTGCTATCATAGAAGAGTGAAGACCCATCCTCCCAACATAACCAACCACTAAATTTCCTCTGTGATCTCTAATCACACCTTCTATACTTTCTCTACCTAGGTTTCCCTTAGCAGCCCCATCAAAATTAAGTTTGAACCAGCCCTTGTCAACGGTTTCCAAATAGTGGTTCTCCGGGCTAGGATTTTGGAGTTGTCATAAGCATTGGAATCTAGGTTTTGATGCCAAGCTTTAGCTATGCTTATTTCCATCTCAAAAGGGCCTATATCTAGAGTTTTTCCTTTGAAAAGAGAGATGTTTACCTCATTGAGATGAGCAACAATACCAAACACCTCTTTCGAGTTCATCTTAGTGTTCCTAAATATCTTGTTGTTCCTTTCTTTCCATAAGCACCAGCATATAATGGGAGGAACTTGGTTCCAAATTTCATCAATTAAAGGATGGGTAAAGGGTCCAAACCAACTTAATATAAAGGATGTGATATCCTTACATATTATCCATCGAGTCCCTAATATTTTAAGCGCCAACTCCCACACCTCCACAACAAAGGGGTAGTGTAAGAGTAGATGATCAACCGATTCTTCATTGCATTTACACAAAAAACATATGTTGGGGATTTGGAATCCCATTATCCTTAGATTATCCTATGTAGGAATTATGTTATGAAAAATAGTCCACTAGAAGAAATTAACTTTTGATATCATGTATTGATTAACTGTAAGCAGATTTCACAATGAGATCACCTTGGCAATCATGGATCTAGAAGAACTCATCCCCATGGTGGGAGGGGGTAATTTGGTGAGAGTGAGAAACTCCTACAACATCTTGGCAAGAAGGCACATATTTTTTGATAAAGGACAACAAATTCTAATATCATTCCATTTCCTAGCTCTGAAAGGCCCTATCAGGTAATCACTAATATATATACCAAACAATTATTGAGCCCGACCTTTAAGGTATCTGAACTCAAAAGATTCAAGGGGAGAGTCAAGTAACCAAGTGTCTTCCTAGAATATGATTTTATTACCATTACCTATCTTCCATTTGATCCCATTCCTCATAAGATCTTGTAGGCTGTGAATCCCCTTCCAAACCAAGGACCCCAAAGGGTGGGCCTCTGAAAGGAAGTTGATCAACAGCTGGTTTAGAAGGTATTTAGCATTCATTATCTCACACCAATCCTTCCTATTCCTTAGGTGATCCCAACCCACTTTGGCCATGAGAGATTTGTTAGAATTTGAAATAGTCCTTATCCCTAGACCACCACAACTTTTTAGTTGGAAAACCTTATCCCACTGAACTAAAGAAAGCTTCTTTTTTTCCTCAATACCCGACTAGACAAAAGACCTTTGGATCTTCTCAAAACTTTTAGTAATATATCTAGGCATCTTAAACAATGATAGGGAAAAGATAGGGATACCTTGAAGAACAGTAGAAAGAAGCTGAAGTTTACTAGCATGGCTGAGTAAAGAGCCTTTCCACCCAACAAGCTTTTGTTGAATCCTCTCCAGGATAGAATTCTAAAAATCTAGAGTGACTTCTTTGATAGTTAGGGGTAACCCAAGGCACACTGAAGGGAGAGAACCACTTTCACAACCTAGAACAACAATAACCTGATTTTGCAGGTTAAGAGTACTATTGAAGAAGTAAATCATGCTTTTGTTGTAATGAATTGTCCAGAACACGCAACATAATTGTTGAGACAATTTTTCCATTTCCTGGCTTCCAACATTGAGGTTTTTGCAAATAAGAAAGTATCATCCAAAAATTATTAAATCATAGTCAGATCAAGGGTAGAGGGCACCTTAATACCTTTTATTGACCCCTCCGACAACATATTTAAGAAGTAGGGAGACATGGGGTCTCCTTGTTTGATTCCTTTCCCAACATGAAAAAACCCAAAAGGAGAACCATTAACCAAAACATAGTACTTAACAATAGTAACACATTTCATGATAAGATTGATCACAGAATGACTGAAACCAAACTAAGCAAGCACTTTAGGGACAAAATTCTAGATCACCTTATCATATGCCTTAGAGATGTCAAGCTTAAGGGACATACTAGCATAGTTGCACCTATCCATGGAGTGGATTAATTGATGTGTTGTGATGGTAGCATCAATAATATTCCTACCAGGCTCAAAACCTTTATGAGCTGGGATGATAATTTTATCAAGGAGTGGTTTGATGCGGTTGACCAAATTTTTTGAGAGAATTTTATAAAA
>VDFB02387786.1:132555-163665 GCA_007258455.2 Sequoia sempervirens | reverse complement strand
GACCTTAATCTTTCATGACTTCATTGACAAAATCCTAGAAGGCTATTTCGATGATATCTTGGAAAAGTCCATAATTTGTCAGGATCGCATAGGAAATCTTCATCTCATCTTTGAAAGACTTTGACTCTATAAGATGAGGCTTAATCCTCCTAAGTGTGTCTTTCGTGTGGATGCAGGAAAACTTTTGGGATTCAAATTTTATCATCATGGAATTAAAGTCGATACAAAAAAAATTGATGCAATTGTTAACATGCCTCCACCTAGAAAATTTTTTGAATTACAAATTTTGTGAGGGAAAATTCATGAAATTCATATATTTATATCTCAGTTTTTCATCACACTCTTCCCTTCACTTGTCTATTGAAAAACGATGTTTTCTTTGTTGAATGGAAAAGACAATTGAGAGGGGGGTGAATCAGTTGTATCTAATCAAAACATCAAAAAACCTCAATAGTATTCAAATCCACATGTGTTCAATAAACCCTTATTTTGTTAATGTGATTAATCCTGAAATGAAAATAATAGAAACTATAATAGAAACACCATACACAAGAGAACACCAAATTTACGTGGAAAACCCAATGAGGGAAAAATCACAGTGAGGATTAGCTCACAATATAAGTAATTGCAAAATCGGTACAAAAGGGATCACTTCTAGAATAGGACACACTGTCCAAAAAGGCTCATAGCTAGGGCTCACTACCATAGAAAGAATAAGAAGATAGAAGATAAATGTTACACAAAGAGCACTTTATCAACGCAACAATGAATCCACCAGAATGCTCCAACACTTTCACACTCTAGCATGAAATATTTTGGACACCTTTGGCTCACTGTATTGAGGAATCCAATACTTTGAAGCTCACACTGCTCTACTAAAATTCACATCACTTTGATCTCACATCTATCTTACTTCTCTCTTCTTTCTCTCTCAACTCACAACTCCACTCTTATTTATATCAACCTCAACCTCAAGCATCTTCTCCAAGGTCAAAATTCTATCTGTTATATTTACAAATTCAAATTAGGCCAAAACCTAAACATTCTCTTAATGGATAGGAATGAAAGGGGACCAAAACAACACTTAATTGAGACCCAAAATTAAGTCTCACATGCCACGCTATGCATCCATTACTACTTGAACATTTATGAATGTAGTGTAGACACTAGGTCAGTCATTACTTGTGAAAATACATTAGACATTAAGTACACACTTTTGAATCTTCTAATACACCTAACCATGAATCCTCTTAACACAAAAAAGAGAACAACATTAAATCTCCTTCAAAACCACAAGTCCTAAAAAGCAACTATGGAGAAATGTGCAGCAAATACATTTCTCCCCAAAACCTTTGTATAACACTACAAATCTAGTTCACATACTGGTAAACACAACTTCCTTTCACCAACAATCCAAAACCCAAAATTATGAATATAGAAACCTTTGAAAACATTGAGCAACATACCAAATCCACACAAGCATAGCATCAATGCAAAAGAAACATGGAGAACGATCCAAAGCACACTCTAATCACTTGCACAATAGTATTTTCTCTGTTTATCAATTTTTCTCAAAAGCACTTGGAAATTAAGTACTAGAGATGTCATCTCAGCTCATTACTTCATTCCAACTCATCTCCAAAAACTGCATGAAAAGATAGCTCCATGTACTCACAAGATTTCCTCAATATCTTAACTACACATGCACAACCTGCAATAACCAGTTTTCCTCTTTTCCACAATTTTCTCAGTATCCTCAAAATTTTCATCATGCAACAACTTCCTTAACACACAGTTGAGATCAATGGCAATACTGGTCAGTAGAAATCATGTTGATATCAATGAAAACACCTTCATACTTGCAAAAATATCCCCCTTTTTTTATTGATGTCAACACATGATGTGAAAAACCATCAAAGACAATACAACTCTGAACACACTTTAATTTCTCCCCCAAAATGATTTGACAATATGCACAACTTTCTCCATTTATACCTTACACTTTTTCACATGATACTTTCTCTCCCTTTGAAATCAATGGAAAAGGATTTGTTTTTACACTAATCTCCCCCTTTGACACTAAACCAACATACCTTCTCTAAATACTCTCCCTTAGGAGAATACCCAATCAAATCAGCAACTCAATGACAACACATGACACCACCTACTCCCCCTAAGAGGTACCCACCAACATTAGTCTAGAACAAGAGATATATCCATAGGTCTACTAGAATAATGCATCTCCATATGTATCTAGTTCAATGAAGGAGGGGTAATAACCCACAACATATCCCGAAGATACTCAAAAGTATCCTTAGGAAGAGCCTTAGTAAAGATGTCAAAAATTAGATCCTTTGTAGGTACATACTCAAGTTTCGCCTCATTCTCCATAACTTTCTCTCTCAAAAAGTGACACCTAATAGATGTATGCTTTGTCCTTGAATGCATCACTAGATTCTTTCAAATGTTAATTGGACTTGCATTATCACAAAAGATAGATATAGGCTTTTCATATACAAGTCTAATATCCTTCAATGTATGTCTCATCCACAACACTAGTGTACAACATATTGTTGTTTCAATACACAGCCTCTACAGTAGATAAATAAACTAAATCTTGCTTCTTATTCAACCATGACACCAATCTACATCCAAGAAAGAATACACCACAACTTGTAATTTTCCTGTCATCAACACAACCAACCCAATCTGCATTCATATAAGCACTTAATGTGAAATCAATATCCTTAGGATACCATAATCCATAATCCGGAGTGCCTCTTAAATATTTGAATATCCTCTTTGTTGTTGCAACATGTGTTTCTTTAGGATCTTCTTGAAATATAGCCACAAGATAAATTGCATGCATGATATCTGATCCAGTAGCAATTAGATATATCATTCCACCAAACGTAGATATATATCTACTTTGATTAGCCTTAGGTGAATTATCATATTTTCTCAATTTACAACCAGTCATCATAGGAGTGCATACTAGTTTGGAGTCATCCATTCAAAACTTCTTTAACATCTCTTTGACATACTTAGACTCTGAAATGAAAATCTCTTTATCTATTGGATTAATTTTTAGCCCAGGGAAGAAATTCATCTCCCCAAACATTGAGATTTCACACTCTTTATGCATCTCTCCAACAAATTTCTTACACAGAGCTTCATTTCCACCAAGGATAATATCATCCAAATATACAACCACTATCAAGATCTTGTCTTTCTCAATTTTGAAATAGAGATTACTATTTGCGGTGCCCATACAATATCCTTGTTGTATCAACCCATATAGTCCCTTCTTCAATTTACATACCATATCCAGTTGATCTGATAACTGAAATCCTTCTAGTTGTTCCATGTAAACTTCTTCCAATTCACCATTCAGAAACACAAACTTAACATCCATCTGATAAACTTTAAAGTCCTTGTATGTTGCAAATGCCAAAAACATTCTAATAGCTTTCATCCTAGCCACAGGAGAAAATTGTTACATTGGTGGTTGTCGTGGCACCAAAAGATCAACCTTTTAATGCCCGATACAACCACTAGATTTATGTAAGATCCAGAGGAGTCGGTTAAGCCATGTCACAAACCCAAGTGTCCTGATGTACAAGGAAGACCAAGGCACACAACATCTTGCAACAATACCCCCAACACAAGTGATGGGTTTGAACCTATGACCTCAACTCTGATACCAATTGTTACATTGGTGGTTTTTGTTGCACCAAAAGATAGACCTGTCAATGCCCGACACAATCACTAGATTTATGTGGGATCCATAGGAAGCGGTTAAGCCATGTCACAAACCCAAGTGTCACATTGGAAAAGGAAGACCAAGGGACACACCATCTTGCAACAAAAATGTATCCTCAAAGTCTATTCCTTCCCCATGTAACCCTTACACACAAGTCTTTCCTTATTCCTCACCATTTCTCCATTCTCATTCAACTTATTTCTAAACACCCACTTAGTTCCAATTATATTCTTGTTTGTCGGTCTAGGAACCAATTCCCAAGTCTGATTTTTCTCAATTTGCATAAATTCTTCTTTCATTGTCTTCATCCACTGTTCATCCTTGCAAGCTTCACTTACCATTTTAGGTTCAACTTTAGAAAGTAAACACAGATTTACCTCAACTTTGGTAGCTTTGCTTCTTGTCAATACACCTTTCCTTTTGTCTCCAATGATTTTTTCTTCAAAAATATTCTTTTGCATATATTTAGGGGTCTTAGGGGTCTTCTCCAAAGCTTCTTCCTCTTCGTTCTACACTTCTTCTTCATCAAATTTTTCTTCTCCTAATTCTTTGTAATTAGGTTCATTTGACACATATCCATCCACATTCTGCAAGTTTTCATCAACCTTAACATTTGCATTTTCAACTATATTTCTTAGCCTTTTATTGTAACATCTGTAAGCTTTGCTTTTAGTAGAATATCCAAGGAAGATACATTCATCAGACCTTGCATCAAACTTTCCTAAGTTTTCTTCTCTCTTGATATGGAATTTGCTTCGAAATACTCTAAAGTACTTCATAGTAGGAATCCTTCAACTCATAAAGAGTATTTGTGTTGTTAGCTTTTGCTTGCACTCTATTAAGTATGTAAAAAATAGTATGAATTGCTTCTCTCCAGTAGAATTCCAGTAGATTTTCCTCTTTCATCATAGTCCTAGCAGCTTCTTGAATCATCTATTTTTTCCTCTTAAACACTCCATTCTATTGAGGACTTCTAGGTGCAAATAAATGCATTATTATTCCATGAACATCACAAAACATGTTGAAATCATTGGAGGTGAATTAACCACCTCTATCATACCTCAAAATTTTTATTTTTAGATCCATTGCATTCTCAACCATATATTTATATGCCTTGAATTTATCTAGTGCATCAAAATTTTCCCTAAGAAAAGTAACCCATGTCATTCTAGAATAATCATCAATCAAAAGCATAAAATTCTTATTAGCTTGTAGATTTATCACTCTTGTAGGACCACAAATATCTATATGAATTAATTCCAATAGTCTAGTAGAAAATTGTTCCTTTCCCTTAAAAGTACTCCTTTTTTTCCAAACTGGCGATCCCTCCAAATAGCATTGATAGGTTTTATGATTCTAGGAAGGTCTCTCATTGCATGAACTAAAATGATTCTCACCAAATTATCAAAATTCATTTGACACATCCTTCAATTCCATAACCAACTATCACTAATTTGTGACATAAAGCAATGACCATCAGGACCCTTAAGCCTATAAATGTTTCCATCTATTCTCTTACAAGTAGCAATCATAGTTCTAGGCCCTTTTCTGATCTCACATGTTTCATCCTTAAACACAAGATTATATCCCTTGCTACACATTTGTACAACACTCAAAAGGTAATGCCTAAAACCCTTAACATACTAAACATTGTCAATGTTATGATTGCCATCAAAACTAATTGAACCTATTCCACAAATCTTAGCTCCTGAATCATCTCCAAATTTAACTAGTCCTCCATCATATTTTTCAAGTTTAACAAACTTACTCTTATCTCCAGTCATGTGATTAGAGTAGCCATTATCAACAACTCAGTAATTCTTATCCTCTTTAACATGAAAATTAGACACCAGAGTATCTGCAACCTTATCCTTCTTCCCTGAAATACATAAGTTCACACAACTTTCAAAGTTAGTAGAACTAGGTTCTTCTTTTGTAGCTAGGAACAAGCATTCATTCTCATCAAAGTCTCCATAATCAGATTCATCATCAAAAATACTAGCATCTTCTCTAACATAATATTTTTCTCAATCATATTTCCTTTATTTCCTTACTCTTATTATTTACAGCTCTTTTCAGACATCTAGAAGCATAATGACCTATATCACCATAGCTAAAACATTTGAAAGGTAATTTACCTTTGTACTTACCGATGCTCTTCTTCATTCTTCTTACAAAATTAGCTTCCTCATCATCAAGATTGTCCTTATCTAAATCTCAAACATTTTCTAATACTCCATCTTTGAAAGGAGTCTCTATGTCTATACCGTTTTTCAAACCCTTTTTCCTCATTTCAAAAGAAGTTAGTGTACTAATCATCTGATCTCTAGAATAAGAATAAAGATTTACAATTTCATCAATAGTAGATACTATTTCACTATAAGAATTAGGAAGAGATCTAAAAACCTTCTTTACCACTTTAGATTCTTTGACTTGTGCACCAAGACCTCTCATTGCGCTCACCAACTCATCAACTCTCTGAATGTAGATTTTGATTGTTTCATCTTCAGACATATGCAAGGTCTCAAATTGTGCCTTCAAATTCTACAACTTCGCTTGTTTGACTTTTTCATCTCCTTCATAAAGGATTTCTAGGGGGGTGCATGAAGTTGGTCGCACTTTTGTGGCCAAATGGGAAAAAAATTGGAAAGACATAACATGCTCACGTTATAACACGAGTGAATTATGTGATTTTAAAAGAAAAAAAAATGTCAAATGTGTATCATTTACTCTTTACTATTTCTCAACTCTGCCCGCGGCCAAAAATCCTCACTTTCGCACTCGCGTTCTAGGAGGAAGGATTTATGCAAATTTCATCAAGAACAGATGGATTTTGTTTGCAAATATGGCACCACGACGACGAAGAGATGTGGGAGGTAAGTCCTCAACAGCAAAATCCTCAACAAAATCAACCTCCCCCACCATTCTCTCAATTCCCTCCTGACACTCAAGAAAATTTGAGGAGTGAAATTGAGAACAATAGAAAACAACTTGAGGATCTTAAGAGTAGGTTGAGTGATCCAAAAGCTTCAACCACAAAAAGAATGCTTCTAGCAAATTCATTGAAAGACATGTTAAAAAATGTAGATGCAATCACCCAACAAATATCTGGATGGCAAGATAGGAGGTAGACATCCAGGGCATATTATGCAGACAAATTATCATATAAACAAGTAAAAGATTTAAAAATTACTAAAGGTGATTTGTGCTCTCTATTCACTGACCCTAAAACAAATCAAAATCTTACCCTCAATGCAAAGAGGTTTCCTATTCATTGGTGCCACCACCAAGAGATTAAGAACCATTTTTATGAAAGATTGTATATGGTCTTTGATTACCCACTGTGCAATAATTGTGAAGTCCCTCAATATTTTCTTAGGAAACTATACAATGAGTTTGTATTGAACCAAATCCCAAATTATTTTGATATGAGGGAGTTATAGGGGAGAGGTGAGGGGTCAGCTCAGGATAGGCCCGATGCACAGCCGGATCCTACACGGCAAGGGAGATGACCTCTCACTAGGCCGCCTCGTGAGTAGATTGTGATGCTTGCCATTGCAAAGGAGAGTGCCAAGATAGAGACATTGTAGGCGATCACAACTCTGACCCGGAGTGTCATCCATCACACTAGCCCTATTGTACAACGCCATCCAGGGAGTCTTCAAGTGGTGGCCTTCGAACCCATGTGTGTCAATCTTTTGGGGCGACTTTTTTGTATGACCCTACCGGCACTCAGGAGGGTGCTACACAGGATCCATATGCTACTACGCAGCCTAATCCATATGCATCTACAAGGATGGAGAGGATGGCTGACATTTTGTATGATGCATATGGCATTGACACTCAGGTAAAATTCAGCATGTTCATTGAATTTAATTTATTAAATTTCGATTGTGAAATGCAAGATTAACTAATTTAGTTTTACTATTTTAATAAAATTGTAGGGTCACAATGTAGAGACTAGATATACCAGTCATCCACCTACTTATTTTTGCAGTACACCTATCGGTGGGCTATGTAAAGTTAGTAAACAATTATAAATTTATTACATGTGTTAATAGCATTGTTTTACGAATGATATTTTAATATGTGATTTTGGATGTTGAACAGGGTACTGTTGGAGGCTTCAAGGAAACACCTCCGAGTGCTAGTAGATTTGATCAAACGTTCACAGAGGTAATATAGAATTTAAAAAGAATTTAAGTAATGAATTCTAAGTTTAATAAATTTGTGTAGTTTATATTCATATTGTTGGTTACGTTGCATTACACATCATTCAAACTCAAAGCATTACTTCAAATTTGATAACTCATAATCAGAAATATATCTGTTTAATACTTGTACTCAAAATTTTGTTCATTAGATCTCATACATTATAAGTCATCACATGGATCGCTATTGTAATTTTTTTGTGATTGAATAATTTATTGTTTTATTTTTAGATGTTGGTGACAGAAACACTGCCAAACATTACGAGGGCAATGGATATTGGTGTTTCCTCTGCTATACAATCCTCGATGGCTCTGATAGGGGAGGTATGAGGCAAATTACTAAATTTCAATTTACATTCATTATTATAGATGAACTAGTTCTAGTGAAAAATAAAACCATTATTGATTCGTAGTTTAATTCCTATTTGGATGGTTTATACAGGGCTTGAGCATGCCTGAGCATCGACGTGCAAATATTTCCATCGAGGAGAGTGATTGTGAGATGGCCGTAAGTGATTATTTTGTTAAATATATTAATTTTTATAATGTAATTTCTATATATTAATTTCTTTACTTCTTATTGTAACAATTGAAACTTCACCAGGAGCTAAACCCTAGGAGGAGCAGCAGGAGCACTCCTCGAGCACAGCAGAAATGGGTGACAAAATTATCGCCATTAGATCGCCCAACAAAGGGAAAGAAAATTGTATTTGAACCAGAGCATGGAGAGAAATGAATTTTGAATGCACAGAGCTCTTTGTTGTATGCCTACATGGAAATTTTGTACATATTTTGTGTTGGATATATTTGACATTGTATGCCTATATGGCATTCTCGTAAGTGTGTATGGCTATTTTGTAACTATATTGTATACTTATATCAACATATATTGATGTATGCGTACATGGCTATTTGTTTAATACAAATCCTTTTTATTGATGGTGTCCATATTTCCAAATTATAAATTCATAGTTCAATAGATATGAGTTATGTGTATTCAAGTGTAAACTTTACAACTTATGCACATATACTTTTTGACTTACGTGTGAACATCAAAAAGTGTGAAAATTTGTGTTTGGAAGTCAAATGTAAGCCAATTTTGCAATTCTCAGTTCTTGCATACTCGATCTTATGGACTTATATTCCTTCCTAGCACATATTGTGAATATTTCTCATTTGGTGTAGAAGACAGATTCCTCATTTTTGAACCACTCATAGCAAAGAGATTCACAATAAGACTTTAGCATTGGAACACTACTCCATACTTCTCTTGTCTAGACCATAAAGGATTGAAAATTCTTAATTTGATGCAATGATAGTTGTGAGATGAGAATTTATATAACCATGCCTATTTTGAAACTTCACATCTAATACTGCATCAACAAGAATTTAAGAAGTGTTGCATAAGAGTGTTAGGTTTGATAGGCCTTCTCTTCCCTAAGGGAGGAGACCTTGCATCTTGAATTTTGAACAGAATTTTAAGAAGCAAATATTTTACCCAAAAGCTTCAAACTTAGATGACATATTTGGCTAAGTCTATCTTGAAAATTATCAATGCACATTCAAACTCTAAAGGAGATTCTCCCTGAAAAAAAAACTTTACCCTTTTTCCCAAGGAAATAAATTGCAACAAGTTGCATGTGATTTATCTTATTTCTTTCTCATAGTTCTTGTTCAATCATTCATGGCTCAGGATAGTTCCGTTCCAAGGCAAGGACACCCAAAAAATCACTGACATTCTTCTACGATCTGCAAGAAAAAGGTTTTGGCTCTTTCACAATGTAAATAATTATGTAACACTATTTTCTTGTTTGCCTTCCACATAGAAAAATGTTCACACTTTTTAGATTGATCAATGATCAATAATGGTTGATTGTAAACACTTGACATTTTTATGTTTGAACTTTAATTTATAATTTTGTATCATGACATTCGAGTAGATCACTAATATTTTAATATTTCACTATGAAAGTGGTGGTGTATTTTTGCTATGTTATTTGACTATTAATATGGTGGTGTATTCTAAACTTGATTACTGCTACAAATATGTATATATTTCTGATTTTTATATGTTTTTGTATGACGAACCCAAAATGAACCCAACCCCAAAAAAAAAATTCCCAAACCGACGAACCAAGTTCTCAAACCCGATCCCAAACCCAAAACCAACCCGGTAACTTAGTAAAAAAATAGATTTTTGTAGTTTATATTTATAACATTGATTACATTGCATTGCACATCTTTAAAACTAAAAGCATTGCTTCACATTTCATAACTAATAACTAGATGCTGATAGATGACAAAATTTCAATTACAATATAGTTTTTACAAAGTCAACCTAAGCAGTTATGCAATTACTTCACATTGCATAACTAATAACTAGGAGAAATTGCAATTGCATTTGGTTTTCATGGCATTTTATGAGACTACATTTCTTTGGGAGGCATTTTTGAAACAATTCACTACCTTGTCTATACTACCACATTTTTCATACATGTCTACTAAAGCATTTTGTCAAATAGTTCAAGTTGTTGCCTTGTTGCTATGGCTGAAAGCCTAAAACAAGTGCTTTTGAACAAACTATGGATGCTTGGAAAAAATCTATCAAAAGCATAATAGTAAGCAATATCATAGACAAGGTGAAGCTTTGAAAATGCCTCAAAGAAATGTGGTCTCAATGGTGATGGAATGCTATGATAATCCACAACAATTTTCTTGTCATGGCATTCGTCATGCCATTCCATCACCATGAGACCACATTTCTTTGAGGCATTTTTTCAAAGAGTTCACTGCCTTGTCTATGCTAACACATTTTTCATATATGTCTATCAAAGCATTTTATCAAATAGTTCATTGCCTTGCTGCTATGGCTAAAAGACTAAAACAGGTGCTTTTGAACAAGCTATGGATGCTTAGAAAAAATCTATCATAGCATAATAGTAAGCAATAGCATAGACAAGTTGTTTGAAAAAATGCCTCAAAAAAAATGTGGTCTCATGGTGGGAATACCATGACAATCCATAAGCAAAGTTGTGGATTGTCATGGCATTCCATCACCATGTGACCACATTTCTTTGAGGCATTTTTTCAAACATTTTGTCACCTTCTCTATGCTACTACATTTATCATACATGTTTACCAAAGCATTTTATCAAACAGTTCGCTTCCTTGTTGCTATGGCTAAAAGCCTAAAATAGGTGCTTCCAAAAGAGGTATGGATGCTTGGAAAAAATCTATCAAAGCATACTAATAAGCAATAGCATAGAAAAGGCAGCAAACTGCTTGAAACAAAGCCTTAAAGAAATGTGGTCTCAATGGTGATGGAATGCCATGACAATCCATAGCAATTTGCTTGTCATGGCATTCGCCATGCCATTCCATCACCATGAGACCTCATTTCTTTGAGGCATTTTTTCAAAGAGTTCACTGCCTTATCTATGCTAACACATTTTTTATACATGTCTGACAAAGCATTTTATTAAATAGTTCATTTCCTTGTTGCTATGGCTAAAAGCCTAAAACAGGTGCTTTCGAACAAGCTATGCATGCTTAGAAAAAATCTATCATAGCATAATAGTAAGCAATAGTATAGACAAGGGAATGAACTGTTTGAAAAAAATGCCTCAAAGAAATGTGGTCTCATGGTGGTGGAATGCCATGACAAGCAAATTGTTGTGGATTGTCATGGCATTCCATCACCATAAGACCACATTTCTTTGAGGCATTTTTTCAAACAGCCTTCCCCTTCTCTATGCTACTACATTTATCATACATGTTTACCAAAGCATTTTATCAAACAACACTTCCTTGTTGCTATGGCTAAAAGCCTAAAATAGGTGCTTCCAAAAAAGGTATGGATGCTTGTGGAAAAAATCTATCAAAGCATACTAATAAGCAATAGCATAGAAAAGGCAGCAAACTGTTTGAAAAAAATCCTCAAAGAAATGTGGTCTCAATGCTGATGGAATGCCATGAAAATCCATAGCAATTTGCTTGTCATGGCATTCGTCATGCCATTCCATCACCATGAGACCTCATTTCTTTGAGGCATTTTTTCAAAGAGTTCATTGGCTTGTCTATGCTAACACATTTTTCATACATGTCTATAAAAGCATTTAGCCAAACAGTTCATTGCCTTGCTGCTATGGCTAAAAGCCTAAAACAGGTTCTTTCAAACAAGCTATGGATGCTTAGAAAAAATATATCATAGCATAGACAAGGGAATGAAGTGTTTGAAAAAAATGCCTCAAAGAAATGCGGTCTCATGTTGGTGGAATGCCATGATGGTGCAGGAGCACCCAAGCTCCTTGAGGATCATTTGGAGAGCCAGGAAATGGCAGGGGTCTTGAAGGCTTATAAACCTCTCCAAAGCATCAATTATAGAATTTTGAAGCCTATAATGGCATTTGGCATGGATGTGTGTAACAGGAAGATCAAAAGTCCTAAGGGTCCTGATAAGGACCATAGGACCAAATTGACTTGTAAATGGAACAATGATGTTCTAGGAGTTTAAATAGGTATATGATATTTTAATTAGGTTAAATAAGGTTGAATGATGATATGTAATAGTTTTGGAAGCTTTATAGTTAATAGGAGTTAATAAATTGCAATGTTGGAAATTCAAATTTTTGAAATCCAACTTTGGGTGAAAAAGTGAGTTTTAGGAGTTTTAATCACAATAATGTAATAAAATCAATTTTAATCAGTTGGGACAGTTGTAGGATGAGTCTATAAGCCTGGAGAAAGCATTTTTAGGGAGGGTTGGCTGATATTGCAAGTGTTGTATAGACTGCTAAAGAAAATCAATAAAAACTTCAATCTTTTTGCATTTTCTTGAGTTTTTTTTATGAATCTCTGATTCCTTTTGGTTTCATGCTCATTTGGATGGCTTAATAACTTGTATTTTCATGCATTTAACCTTTTGAATGACTTGAATAATGTTGGGAATCAGTTTCTTGTGTTATATTGTTGACTGTCCTCAAAAAGTGCAAATTTTTCACTAGTTTTGAGAGTCTTCATGAATAAATGATCCATTTCATGGGAGAGTGTGAATGAAAACTTGTGAAATGGATCATATCTAACTTTTATTATACAGATCTAACAAGTTATTATGTACGAAAGAGTGATTCTTGGGTGTACACGAGAGTTTTAGCAAGGAAAAGGGCATGAAAATGGTGCCTAAAGTGTAGCAACAGGAGATCTACCTTAATAAGGGGTATATTTCTAAGCTGAAGGTATTTAGATATGTTGAGTTATTGGTGAAAATTCCAAGAGAAGGTTCTGGAAGTGTTGGGAAAGCTAATTTTCAAGAGGCCCTAGTTTTGGAGCAATTTATTGAGGGTTTTGTGATTTAGGGTGTTGAGGGTGTCAAAGAAGACTAATACCTTCAAAATATTTGGTTTGGGAACATTTTAAAACACTGTTGAAAGTTTCATAGTCAGGGGATAAGTTTAGAGAGGGGTTGCTTCGAAAAAGTGTGCTAATTAGGCCTTAAATTTGAGGAAACAACAGATTTTGGTAGGTTTAATCCAGAACAAGTGCCATAAATGATTTGATATGTTGTGTATCATCACGAATCACATTTGAATCGGTCATTATATTGAGGAGTCCTTTGGGGAAGTTGAGTGAAAAGTCAAAAACCATCGCTAGAAGCCTAGTCAAGGTGCAAAAAGTGAGTTTTGTCTAAGACAGAGGTTTGGGGCTTTGAAACCATTCAAGACAATTTTTTTGAGTTCCTTGAGATCAATCCAAGGGTTTGGGTCCATTAGGAAAGCATATAAGTTATAAGTGCACTATTGAGGCTTGTCTCCATCAGGGTGCCTAGAAGAGTGTTTGAGATTGCATCATTGTAATCCTTGAAACTTTGAGTTTTGACTAAAGTCCCATCCCCTCTGCATCACATGACAAGAAAATTGTTGTGGATTTTCATGGCATTCCATCACCATGAGACCACATTTCTTTGAGGCATTGTTTCAAACAGTTCGATGCCTTCTCTATGCTACTACATTTATCATACACGTTTACCAAAGCATTCTATCAAACAATCCGCTTCCTTGTTGCTATGGCTAAAAGCCTAAAATAGGTGCTTCCAAAAAAGGTATGGATGGTTGGAAAAAATCTATCAAAGCATACTAATAAGCAATAGCATAGAAAAGGTAGCAAACTGTTTGAAAAAAAGCCTCAAAGAAATGTGGTCTCAATGGTGATGGAATGCCATGACAATCCACAACAATTTGCTTGTCACGGAATTCGTCATGCCATTCCATCACCATGAGACCACATTCATTTGAAGCATTTTTTCAAAGAGTTCACTGCCTTGTCCATACTTTTATGAATAGAATTTATTGAAATTTGAGATGCTCTTATAATGTCTATGTCATAGGTGGTCATGATAAGGATAAATTCAAATGAATAACTTGAAATTTCCTCATCAGGTTTCGCACACACTTTTGTAATGGCTTAAAATCATAATTGAGATTTGTCAAGATCATCAAAATAAGGATGTTGCATTGCTTTTTTGCTTGAGATTCTCTTGGATGGCTCATAAATCTGCATTTTATGCAAGGGGACACCAATCAATGTTTGCCTGGTTACATATAGATACACAAAGTAAAATAAGATGATAGCATTGGCATCAACCAAACTGATGTGGATACAAGTATAAATTAATAAGAACCATTGTGCATATACTTACAAATTAATCCAATGAACCATTTGGGTCTGCTCTACTCTTTATTGTGTCAAGTATTGCCTCATGGTCAGACTCATGGACCTTCCATAAGGTCTTGTTCAAAGGTCTACCCCCATATTTTATGAAACGAACATTGGCTACCACGACAAGGTTTGAGTAATCAAGAATCTTACAATGCGTGTCAAATTCCTAAAACAACCAATGTTTAACACTCTTATGTGGGTACCTTCTCAGCCATGTTCCAGTAACAACAACTGAGCCTGTAGGGTATTCAATGTTTTCTCCATCTATAATTTGGGCTTCCAATTTCCTTTTTGCCTCAACACAATGACACAAGTAATATTTTGTACCCTCTTCATTGTCTTCATCTGCAATAACTACATAAACATGCCCTGCATTTATATGTGTGGCATATCTCTTGAAATTAGTCAACATTATGAATACAATACAAAGTAAGATAACAATATGGAATTTCAAATACTAAGAAAGTAGATATATTACCTGGTTGAACTAGATCCGATACATGGTCAAAGTTGACCGATGATTCCATCTGTGTTAGTCCCAATGCCATCGGAGGGCGATACATGTCAAGTGGGCTAAGATAACTTGTCAACCATTTGTCAACCCACTCCCCTAACTCACAATCATTACAGGCTTGCATTGTACATGAAGAACAAAAGCATGCCATCTTACGTGTGTCGATACTCCATGAACCTGCATTTGAGCTAAGGAAAGAGTGAAACTCACTCGATCTTGTTAGTGTAAAACAATCCTCATATGGTGCAATGTTAGTATCATCCATCAGCCAAAAAAATCTACAAACTAAAGATGTACCTTCATTACCTAGACCCATCGAACCATTACACCACTCAATGATTGATCTTGCATTTGTCAACTGTGCACTATCTTTATACTTTAACTCTTCTCGTGCTAATGCTCTTTTCACGCATGCTCCCCCTTTCCATGTTCGGCCTCACAAATGTTCCACATATGTTCAACACATGTAGTGAGATTCATCCTACACAACCAGTAGAACATGCACGCGTTCTTGAACTGTGTTGCATAGTTATCTGACCATATTATATGCTGATCATATGATATGCCCCTCCAAGCCAAATGATTGTAGAACATATGGAAAAAACCTTGCATGAACTTTGGAGAATACGTGCAATCATCACTAATATAAAAGTGATACTCCCTCAATACCTTCCTTTCATCCTCTGTACTTTTAGCTGCATGTATGAATGTTATGTGCACAAATATCAAAACCTGTGTGGAGTTGTAATACTGTGACTGCACCTCATGCTATGGCTGTAGAGTGTAGTTCTCTGCAAATTCAACCACTGATACTATGCTACCAAGTGGAAAGGTTTCCTTGCATAGCTTGAATTGTGTGTCCAGCCATCGAGCTCTATGGGTATGACTTGCATAATCATACACTATATTCTCACGAAACATGGACATGAACTGATACACTAGAATCTTCTGAATAACCAACTCACACCTTTTTGCTTCAAACCCATCTTTTGTAGCATATGCCATTATTTTATACTTCCTGAACTCTACTAGTTTTTGTCCCGCCTCATATGTGCTTTCCATATGTTGACATACTAGCATTCATTGCAAGCCACCGTAATGCTCACATGAACCATCCAAGCATGTTGTCCTATAGAATATTTGGCCATCCTCTATTTCACATAAAAAATTTGATAAGAACTTTCTTGAAGATTTTGGTGGGGCTTCTAAGCCACAATACTGCAAAACATCGTTAGTATACAAATGTAAACATATAGAATGATAAACATCATAATGGTTAGAGAATTCAATATGTAGTTTACAGCAACAAGTAGTGCGTGTGTGATTTATCTTGACATAAAAAGGTTTATTCATTTCAAAAAATCTTTGACAAATACTAATTTGAGGATAATAATTTTGAAATTTATGAAAAAATTGGGTTTGAGTCGTATCCAAAAAATGCTTTGGATGTGGCTCACAGTTTCGACTACCGATTCTCCTTCTTACGACATCCCTTTGATTCAGAGATGGCCTTGTATTATTCTTCCAATAATCTTGAATTAGTGTTCTCAATGCTTCAACAACTTTTTTATCTTTGTGTGGCAATCTCCCCCAGAATTCCCATAATTCATTTGAATCGGTGCCCTCAATTCTCTTCTGCCTTTGAATGGCTTTTGATAAAAAAATTCTACTAATTCCCATTTGTTCACTTGTCTTTTTAATGAGGCGAGATATCTTTGTTTGATAGCTTACCAAAGTCGATGTAATGACACGTTGGGTGACATCACTATCCTTTGAGCATGAGGTCTTACCCACTCTATCATAAGCATCCATTAGATTCTTCACAATAGTGTTTTCACTTGATGCATTTGATGTTATCAACCCAAGAGTCTTCATGATGTTTCTATACTTTAAACCCCACATCATTTGAACAAATAGTTGACATCTTGCAGTCTCATTTATCCTTGCAAAGAACATTTGCCAAATCTTATCAGCATATCTTCTACAAGTGCGTTCTGGAATCTTACCTTCCATGTGCTGCAAAATATCCTCATCAATATTAATCAAAAACTTTTGCTTTCTATGCAAAATTCTAGGTGGT
Organism: Sequoia sempervirens; assembly: GCA_007258455.2. NCBI lineage: Eukaryota > Viridiplantae > Streptophyta > Pinopsida > Cupressales > Cupressaceae > Sequoia > Sequoia sempervirens. The sequence continues at coordinate 146,383 of VDFB02387786.1, read as the reverse complement.
GTTCTCTTAGGTACATACATCTCAACATTAGCAATTTCATCAATATTTAATTGAGGTGGGCTAGATTGCATACCTTCGATCGAGGGTGGAATAGAAGACATACCTTGAGGTTCATGTGGGGATGATGGCATACCTTGTTCCTCAACTCCGAGTGATGATGTACTCTCAACTTTAGATGTGGTGGATTCTGTCCAACCATACTCACTTGTGGTAGATGGTGTCCCTCCATATTCACTTGTGCTTAATGGTGTCCCTTCATATTCACTTGCGGTAGAGGGTGTGTCTCCAACTACGGTATCTTCATCTCCCCTAGCATGACTCCTTCGCATTCGTGCCCTTTGTGCTGCCAATTTCTTTTCTCTTTTTGACAGTTGAGGTTCCTCTTCAACTGGCTTGTTTTCATCAATCATTCCCAATTTATGCTTTTCATGATATTACCTCATCTATTTTTTCTCTTTATCTTTGATGGCTTGGAGTTGATCATCTATTAGTTTTTTCCTTTTAACAGTTCATTTCTTCAGCATGACGAATAATTTTACCTATGCAAAAAGTGCTAAGTTGTCAAATTAACTAATTGAAAGCTTTGGAAGCATAACTCAATGAAAGCTTTGGAAGCATACACAAAGAAAGTCAATGAAAGCTGGTTTGTATAATTGTTTGATAAAATAACTCAATGATAGCTTTGGAAACATACACAAAGAAAGTCAATTGTTAAATTTAACAAAATGCCTCAAAGAGATGTGGTTTAAAAATGTAATAGGAAAGTGTATCGAATTGTGTGATTTAAAATGTCCATTGACAACGTAAGGTTGTAACATGACAAACTGGTGCAGGAGCACCTAGGTCATGAAATTCCTTCAAAAGGATAATTTGTTCAATTTGTAATGTTCAACTAGATATGATGAGTGAAGGTCATTAAATGATGAATTTCAATGTATTTGCACCATGAAATAGGTCACTAGGTGATATTATTGAAAAGTTGCTTTTTATAACAAAAGTTGTCAATTATTGTAAAAGTGTAAAATTGCACAAAAGCAAGAAGGTGAAGAGTTTTTTTTGTGGAAGGGCAAGGATGGGTTGATGAAGATGAAGAGGTAGTTATTTCAATTGATTTAGACACCTTTAAAAAGAATTGTAAGCTCGAGAAAGGAAGATCTTGTATCCCAAAAATCCATATAAATTAATAAAAAAACCTCTGCTCAGTTATTTTGGAAAGCTTTTCTATTCTTGTTTTCAGGTTGCATAGTGATTCAAGCATTCTAAGATTTGATTCTTGTCAGGGAAAGATACTTCTTTCATTCTTCAAAGTTGTAGGAATTGTAATTCAAATAATCAAATCTAATTTGAACTCAGTTTCCTAAGTCTCGATCTGTGGTTTCCTTAGAATTGTTTAGAGAGTCTAAAAAGTGATTCTTAGCCATTCCACCGATGTAGGGCTAGTAGGTCAGTGGAATGGATAATATTTAGTGTCTTTTCAATGTGAAGATGTGTGTGGCAGGGGTAAATAGAAATAAGAAGTCGAGATACTGTTGCATGAACAAAATTGTGAATTTTCTCATTAAAAAAAATGGTGTTTTCAAGTAGGGTTTGAGGAAACAACATGTAGAGGAGCTTAGAAATGATTTCAAAAGAATTTGCAGAAATAATGAAGCATGTTTCAATTGTCGGGTGGAGTAGTACAGGTTTTGCAAATGTTTCATTAAAGAAACCCTCATGGTTGGTGTGTTTTCACCCTATAATCAAATGTTTACTGATTTTGTGTATTAATGGGCATTTCCCATCTTGAAACTTGTTTATTTGTGAGTTTCTACACATGGCCTAAGACTATTTGCAGGTTTGGTGGATTAGTGAGTAGTTCTATGATGACTTGTTTTGATAAATTGACCTATTTAAGGGCTTTTACCAGTAGACAGCATGTTGGTTCTACTCTGTTTTGTGAAATAAGTGTATAAACTTTTATAGTATGTTGAAAAGGATCAAAATAGGCTTGAGAATCTGTATTGGGATTGTGTAAACAGATTATGATAGAAAAGGAATCACCTGATTAGATGGAATGTTGGCCTCCTAGAGATATTTGGCATTGTTTGCTAAAAACAAAGAATATGTAGAAATAGCGAAAGGAATGTTGTTAAGTGCTTGGGAGCAGTCTCGTTTGTGATGCCACAGTTGTGTCTATGCTTGGTAATGTTTGAAGGTAGATTGTAAAATATTTGATGATTTGGGCATATGTTTCCAATATATGGCAATGGTTTCTTGAATGCAAAGTAGTCAGAGTGTGTCTATACGAATATATTGGAATATTACAATCAAAACATAATGAAATTGGTATATTAAAGGTCTGGTGACAGTGTTAAACTAATGTTGCTTGTTTAAGTGAAGATAGGATGATGGATGTGTTGATTTGAGCAAAGATATCTTAAATGGCGGGGATGATGTTTGATTGCAAGTCTAAGGAACAGAGGTGTTTGATTGTTTTTTCCTTGAAGGGGCAAGTTGAGTTGATGAGTGATTGTTGTATTGTTTATGACAAGAACAAAGTTGAAAGTTGATTCTAAAAATGGTTTGCTATATGGAGATAGTGAATTGGCTACTGATATCCTTATAACTTGAAATGAAATAAATGGATTTTGGTTGAATGAAAAGTAGTTTTGGATGAATTTGACAAATTTTGTATAAATTGATCTTTTACTCTTTATTGATTTGGGAAGGAAGTTCCCTAAAGAAATGATGTTGTTGAGTGGCTTAGCAATCTGATATTGCATCACAAACAAACAATTTGATCAACATGGAATAAGCTAAACAACAAAAATGAAAGCAAGCCATAATATAATGAAAGAAAATGTACAAAGATTTCACATACCTAAAAAAGCAAAGTTTCAAATAGAGGAGTTCTACCCAATTATGCAGCCTTTGCTTCTTCCTTCCTCAAACTCCTCAAAAATTTTACTTCTTCAAAAGCTTGTTCCCCTCCAAATTTCAATTGTATATCAATTATCACTATAGTTCAAACTTGAATTGATATTATATGCCTCTCAACATGAAAAATCTACTTTTTGTAGGAGCACGCACAAAACTAGGAGAATATGCAGAATGTGGGCCAACATCATGGGTATATTGTGATTTTTTACCATTTTTAGTGATAACATGAGCGCGTTATTTAATCCTAAATGAACATATCTCTACTGGTTAATAATGCGCTTGTGTTATGATAACCATGTCACCCCTGTCTGTTGAGCTTCCTCCCAGAACTGCCACAACGAACTATCTTCCAATGGTTCCCATTCAGCTTCTCTGAATGTTCCATGAGGCTCCACATAGGATGGTCAAACGGTCAAAAGGAAATCAAGTTGTGTTGGCATATTAATGAGACACTGTCCGTGTCTCCCCGATGCCAACACAGTCAACATTCGATATCGCCAGGAGTCCTTACAATCTACAAGAGGTTATATCGAGTTCACCCATTGCATCGACTTCAATTTCTTGCCAGGACCTCAGGCCGAGCCTTCATGTTAATCTGTGTGCATCCACCAGTTCGCAAGACTCCTCAATTTCACTAGGACTTCATACTGAGGTTCAAAAGTCACATAGACAATAGAACTTACATTGGTGAGACTATTGTCTTTCACCAAGAGATCATATCAAAGTTCAAAGACTTTCTCTGAAGTGATAAATAGTCAGCAAGACTTTCGTTTCTCGCTAAGACTTCACACTAAGACCCCTTTAGTTACATCAAGCACTGAACGGTCGGCAAGACTTCACACATCGGTAAGACTTCTTACCAAGCCATCACATGTTACTCCAAGGACACCAAGCAAATGCTATCAATGAGACATACCACTCTTTGCTCAGAGTTCTTACCAAGTTCTCCAAGTTACCCTGAGACCACCATTCACCAAGAGTTATACTGAAGACCCCTCATCATCGGCGAGACTCTCCATCGGCCACTGAGACTTCATACCAAAGACATTGTGTCACCGTGAAGACTCCAAGATTTCCCCCATTAGCGAGACCTTTCTTCATCGCTGAGGCTTCTTCCCAAACTAAGCCTTTCGGCCAAGGGTCTCCTCGATAAACGATATGTATGGAATGTTGGCTAGAGATCTCCATGCGGTAAGAGAACATACTGAACACAACATGTCACACCAAAGACTCCAATGTGTAACCATTCGGCAAGACTTCTGCAAGGTCACAACAACCTGTACAAAACATAAGGTTACAAATCTGCTCATTGGCCAAACATAGAATATGTCACACCGACTTGGCTCCAATAGAGGTTTCAGCCTGTGGGATTGAGACATATCTTTCCAACATAGGAGGGAGAGGGTTGAGAGGGAGAGAGAGACCTAACAAAGGGAAAGGGTTGAGAGAGAGAGAGACCTAAAAAAGGGGGGTAGGAGGGAGAGGGTTGAGAGAGAGAGAGAGAGACCTAAGAGAGGGAGAGCAAGTAGGAGGGAGAGGGTTGAGAGAGAGAGAGACCTAACAAAGGGAGAGGGGGTAGGAGGGAGATGGTTGAGAGAGAGAGAGACCTAAGAGAGGGAGAATGAGTAGGAGAGAGAGAGAGATACCTAACAAAGGGAGGGGTAGGAGGGAGAGGGGTTGAGAGAGAGAGAGACCTAGAGAGGGAGAGTGGGTAGGAGGGAGAGGGTTGAGAGAGAGAGAGACCTAAAAAAGGGAGAGGGGGTAGGAGGGAGAGAGTTGAGAGAGAGAGAGAGATCTAACAGAGGGAGAGGTGGTAGGAGGGATATGGTTGAGAGAGAGAGAGACCTAAGAGAGGGAGAGGGGGTAGGAGGGAGAGGTTTGAGAGAGATACATAACAGAGGGAGAGGGGGTAGGAGGGACAGGGTTGAGAGAGAGGACCTAAGAGAGGGAGAGGGGGTAGGAGGGAGAGGTTTGAGAGAGAGATACATAACAGAGCAAGAGGGGGTAGGAAGGATAGGGTTCAGAGAGGGAGATCTAACAAAGGGAGAGGGAGTAGGAGCAAGAAGGTTGACAACCTCTCTCCCACTCTCTCCCACCCTCTCACACCCTCTCCCACCTTCCCGCACCCTCTCTAACCTTCTCCCACACCCTCTCCCACCCCCTCTCCCAGTCTCCCAGTCTCTCCAACTCTCTCCTGCCCTCTCCCATGCTCTCTGACTCTCTCCAACTCTCCCTCTCCACCACTCTCTCCCACCCACTCTCTACCACCTCTCCCACTCTCTCACACCTCTCCCACCCTCTCCAACTCTATCAAGCCCTCTTCCCTCTGCCACCCCTCTCTCACCCTCTCCCACCCTCTCTCCCGCCCTCTCCCATGCTCTATGACTCTCCCACCCTCTTGTACCCTCTTGTACCCTCTCTCCCTCTCTCTCCCACCCTCTCCCATCCTCTTTGACTCTCTCCAACTCTCCCACACTCTCCCATCCTCTCTCCCACCCTCTCTACTGCCCTCTCCCACTCTCTCACACCTTCTCCCACCCTCTCTTACACCCTCTCCCACCCTCTCTCCCACTCTCCGGCCTCTCCTCTCTCTCTCATGTCATATCCATGCTCTGACTCTCTCGTCTCTCAACCTCTCTCCTCCTCTCCTCCCACCTCTCATGCTCTCTAACTCTCTCCAGCTCTCCCTCTCCCACCCTCTCTCCACCCTCTCTCCACCCTCTCTCCCACCCTCTCCTCTCTCCCCATCCTCTCCACCACCTCCACCCTCCTCCTACCACACCCACCCTCTCACCTCTCCCATTGTCTCACAAGCTCTGCCTCTCTCCTCTCTCCACCCTCCCCATGTCTCTAACTCTCTCCAACTCTCTCCAGCTCTCCACCCTCTCTCCTCTCTCCTGGTCTCTCCAACTCCCTCTCCCATGTCTATGACTCTCCATCTCTCACCTCTGCCCTCTCACCCTCTCGACTCTCTCAACTCTCACTCTCCACCCTCTCTCCACCCTCTCTACCACCCTCTCCTCTCACACCCTCTCCCACCCTCTCCACCCCTCTCCCTCTCTCCCACTCTCCAGTCTCCAGCTCTCTCGCCTCTCCCATGCTGTGACTCTCACCCTCTTGCCTCTCCACCTCTCTCCCTCTCTCTCACCCTCTCCCCATGCTGTCGGCTCTCCAGTTCTCCACACTCTCACCCTCTCTGGCCTCTCCCTCTCTCCGCCTCTGCCACCTCTCTCACGCCCATCTCACCCTCTCACCCTCTCGCCACTCTCCTGGTCTCTCAAACTCTCTCCTTCCCTCTCCATTCTCTCTAGCTCTCTGGGCTCTCTCCACTTGCTCTCACCCTCTCCACCATCTCCTCTCCCATCCTCTCCACCACCCTCTCCCACCCTCTCCCACCCACTCCCACCCTCTCTGCCACCCTCTCTCCCTTTGTCTCCCACCCTCTCCCATGCTCTTTGACTCTCTCTGACTCTTTCCAAGTCTCCCACCCTCTCCCATGCTCTCTGCCTCTCTCCAACTTTCTCCAACTCTCCCACCCTCCCTCCCACCCTCTCTGCACCTCTCACCCTCTCCCGCTCTCTCAAGTATCTCAGCTCTCTCCCCTCTCCACCCCTCTTGCACCCTCTCACCTCTCCTCTCTCTCCCACCCTCTCACCTCTCTCCCACCCTCTCTACCCTCTCCCTCTCTCACACCCTCTCCCACCCTCTCTCACCTATCCCACCCTCTCTCCTCTCCCGGTCTCTCCAACTCTTTGCCTCCTCTCCATGCTCTCGACTCTCGGCTCTCCCACCTCTCCCTCTTCCACCTCTCCCACCCTCTCTCCCTCTCTATCCCACCTCTCCATGCTCTCGACTCTCTCAACTCTCCTCTCCCACCCTCTCCCATCCTATCTTATGCTCTCTGACTCTCTCCCACATTCTCCCACTCTCAAATAACTCTCTTCCAACTTCTCCCACTCTCTCCGACTCTCCTCCACCTCTTAGAATTGTAAAATTCTAGATATTTTGCATGTTGTTCATACTCATAATTTTACAAATAAGTCCTACCATGAGCATATTTTCCCCTTTCTGGCCATATAATCCCAAGAAATCCATCTAGGTCTGAGTATTTTACATTATAGTCCATATTGGCATGAGATTATGGTGCAGGAGCACCCAAGCTCATTAGGAGTCAGTTGAAGATTCAGGAGAGTGCAAGAGACATGAAGGTTTTTCCATCATTCCAAAGAATCAATTATGATGTCTTGAAGCCTATAATGGCATTTGGCATGCATGAGAGTAATTGGAAGATCAAAAGTCCTAAGGGTCCTGATAAGGACCATAGGACCAAAAATGATTGTAAATGGACCAATAGTGTCCTAGGGGTTTAGAGAGGTATAAAATGATTTAATTATGTCAAATAACGTTGGATGTTAAAGATTCAATAGTTTTAGGTTGTAGGAATCAATAAAATAAGAGTTGGAAAATTCAGATTTTCAAATTCCAACTTTGGTGGGAAAGTAGTTTTTTGATGTTTTAATCACTTTAATGTAAACTAATCAATCCAAAACGGTTTGATAAGTTGGGTAAAGGTTATGCAAAGCCATATAAGTCATTTTTATGGAGGTTGGGTGGCTGTTCCATTTTTTGTATGGACTATTTTTAGAAAATCAAGAGAAACTACAGTTTTTTTCATTTTTTCTTTTGTTCATTTGATGAAAACTCAATTTCCATTGAAGATATGTCTGGTTGGATGCTTTAGGAACCTGTATTTACATGTTTTAAGGCCTTTTTATGCTTTGATAAACAACAACAATCAATTCTTGGTATTTTCTAACTGACTGTCCTCAAGAAAGTGCATATTTTCATTGATTTTGAGAGTTTTTATGGATGATTGATCCATTTCAAGGTAGAATGATGTTGTAACCTTTGAAATGGATTACTTATAACATGTATAATACAAACCTAACAAACTAATGTGTAGGAAGGAAGAATATCAAGGTATACACTGAGTTGTCAAAGGGAAAAGTGCATGAAAATGGGGGCTAACGTATAGCGGCAAAAGATTTGCCTTAATAAGGGGAAATTTTTTGAGTTTGTATTGATTTATTATATTGATCTAATGGTGAAAATTCAAAGAAAGGGTTCTAGAAGTGTTTGGAAGGTGAGTAACTAAAAACCCCTAGGTTTAAGGCAATTTATGGAGGGTTTTGTGTTTGAGCATATTAAGGGTGTCATAGAAGACTAAAAGCTTGAAAATACTTGGTTTGGGAACATTTTAAGGGACTGTTCAAAGTTTCATAGTCAGGGGTTGAGTTGAGAGAGGGGTTGCTTTGAAAAAGAGGCTAATTAGGCCTAGTTTTTGAGGAAACAGCAGATTTTGGTTGGTGTGCTCCAAAACAAGTGCCATTAAGAATCTAGTATGTTGTGTAGCATCATAAACCACATCTGGTTAAATCATTAGTTTGGAGGGTCCTTTGGGAACATTGAGTGAAAGTTCAAGAATCCATCGCTAGAGGCCTAGTTGGGCTAGAAGCCTAGTCAAGTTGCAAAAAGAAAGTTGTGCTTAAGAAAGAGGATTGGGGATTTGTAAACATTCAAGACAAGTTTGTATGAGTCTATTAAGAGCACTCCTAGGGTTTGGATCCATAAGGAAGCATATAAGTTATAAGTGAGCCATTGAGCCTTATTTCTATAAGGGTGTTTGAGAGTGCATTGTTGTGACCTTTGAAATCATTGTGTTATTTTCCTAAAGTTCCCATCCCCTCTGCATCAGAGTGGTATCAGAGCAGTGAGTAGGTCCTTTAGGGATTGAAGAATTAGCAATGGAACCTAAAAATCAATTGGCGAGAGAGTTAGAGTTAAAGGAAATCTTGGAAAGGGAGAGAAGGGAAAGAAGAGAACAAGAAGCAGCAAGAGAGTAGGCCAGAGCAAGGGAAGAAATACAATGGAGAAGGGAGAGAGAGACTATGCAAGAAAGGATAAACAATCTTGAGAGAAGTAGAAGGAGAGAAGAGCAAGAAAACCAAGAAGACAATGATGAAGATGAAAAGCATGTGAGGGAAAATCAGGAACCACTGGCAGATGAGATAGAAGACCCCGAGGAAAGGAGGTTACTGAGATTGTTGAAAGCTGTACAAGGTCATGGAGGAAAGAGTCACATAGATTTTCCTATCTATCAAGGGAAGCTAGATAGTGAAGAGGTGTTAGGATGGCTTGATTCCTTAGAGAACTATTTTGATTTTGAGGATATGGATGAAGAGAGGAAGGTTAAGTTTGCCAAAACCAAGTTGAGAGGTACAACATTGACATGGTGGACTAGTTTTCAGAATGATAGGATGGCTAGGGGATTGGAAAAAGTTTCTACATGGGAAAGGATGAAGAGTTTGGTCAAGGAAATTTTCCTACCATCTGATTACACAATTCATGTGAAGAGGATGAGGCAGAATTTAAGACAAAAGGACATGGATGTGATGTCCTATACTGAGCAATTTCACAAGCTTAGTATTAGAGGAGGTTATGAGGAAGAAGATGAAAAAGTAGCTAGGTATATCAATGGCTTGACGTATAATCTACAAGATGAGATTGTTTTACAATTACCAAGGACATTAGGAGAATGTTTTTAGTTGGCCATTAGAGCAGAAGAAAAGGTGAAGAGGAAGAAAGAAGGATCAAGCAATGGTGGAAGAGGAGGTAGTTCAAATAGGGGTAGAGGTAATAGAGAACAAGGACAAGGCAGCAATGACAAGAGCAGCAATGACAAAGGCAAAGAGGTGTTTTCTGATCAAAGAGGTGGATACACTCCTCGAGGAGGAGGTAGATTTGGACAAGGTAGAGGACCATTCACAGGTAGGTGTTTCAATTGCAATGAACTAGGGCATCCTTCCTTCAAGTGTTCTAAATGGGAACAAGCTGATAAGGGCAGAGATAGGAGAGCTACCTTGGTACAAGAAGAAGAAGACAAAAAGGAAGAACCAAAAACATTCATGGCAGACCTTGTGACTGATGGTGAGTTTCTTATGGTCAAGCAAAGAGAAAGACTTCATCAAGAGACAAAGGTAACTATCTTTAAGACTAATTGTCTCAGTCATGGTAAAATATGCAGATTGCTCATAGATTCAGGGTCACATAGCAATTTAGTTTTAGTTGATATGATAACCAAGTTGAGTATTGAAATATTTCATCATCCTACTCCCTACAAGGCCACTTGGGTAACTCAAAGGCAACATGTAGAGATTTGTAAGAGGGCTTATGTAGATTTCTCAGTTGGATCATATCAGGACAGGGTGCTTTGTGATGTCATTCCAATGACTTGTGGTCATATCATTTTAGGGAGACCATGGCAATATACTAGAAGGATAGTGCATGATGGATTTCATAACACATATTTGGTTCACAAAGGAGATAATAGATACAAGTTAGTTCCTTTGCCTTTGGAGGAGTCTAATGATAGTTTTGTGATTTGTTTTGAGAAGAGTTTGCAGGTGAATAAGTAGGGTAAGATAGGTAAGATAGGGGAAGATACTAGTTGGAAGAGGAATGATGAGTTGCAACAGAGATATGAAGCACACAATCCTAAAAATTAGAACCTATGGGACTTGCAAAGTATTAAGGTAGGGAATATTGAATGCCCTGTTGTTGAGGTTAATGGAGATGGTGTTCTTTCACAAATTAATCAGTGGCATAGAGGCAGAAACAGGGCACAAAGACAGATTGAGTTCAAACAGCAAAGAGGACAAACAAATCATTGTTTCGGTTCTCACATGATGAATGACATGAGTGCAGATTGGAAGAAGAGGAAGATAGTGACTTTGGGAGATTACATTCCCTATCATTTGAAGATGAAAACATATGAGAGCAAGGGGTCTTTTGGTGGCAGCAAGTTGGATGCTTCTTGGGGCAAGAAACTTTTCTTTCTTGGGGAGAATGGTGCAGGAGCACCCAAGCTCATTAGGAGTCAGTTGAAGAGTCAGGAGAGTGTAGGAGACATGAAGGTTTTTCCATCATTCCAAAGCATCAATTATGATTTCTTGAAGCCTATAATGGCATTTGGCATGCATGAGAGTAATTGGAAGATCAAAAGTCCTAAGGGTCCTGATAAGGACCATAGGACCAAAAATGATTGTAAATGGACCAATAGTGTCCTAGCGGTTTAGAGAGGTATAAAATGATTTAATTATGTCCAATAACGTTGGATGTTAAAGATTCAATATTTTTAGGTTGTAGGAATCAATAAAATAAGAGTTGAAAAATTCAAATTTTCAAATTCCAACTTTGGCGGGAAAGTAGTTTTTTGATGTTTTCATCACTTAAATGTAAACTAATCAATCCAAAACGGTTTGAGAAGTTGGGGAAAGGTTATTCAAAGCCATAGAAGTCATTTGTATGCAGGTTGGGTGGCTGGTACATTTTTTGTACGGATTGTTTTCAGAAAATCAAGAGAAACTACATTTTTTTGCATTTTTCTTGTGTTCATTTGATGAAAACTTGATTGCCATTGAAGATATGTCTGGTTGGATGCTTTAGGAACCTATATTTACATGTTTTAAGGCCTTTTTATGCTCTGATAAACAACAGCAATCAATTCTTTGTATTTTATAACTGACTATCCTCAAGAAAGTGCAGATTTTCATTGATTTTGAGGGTTTTTATGGATGATTGATCCATTTCAAGGTAGAATGATGTTGTAACATTTGAAATGGATTACTTCTAACATGTATAATACAAACCTAACAAACTAATGTGTAGGAAGGAAGAAAATCAAGGTGTACACCGAGTTGTCAAAGGGAAAAGTGCATGAAAATGGGGGCTAAAGTATAGCAGCAGAAGAGTTGCCTTAATAAGGGGAAATTTTTTGAGTTTGTATTGAATTATTATGTTGATCTAATGGTGAAAAGTCAAGGAGAGGGTTCTGGAAGTTTTTGGAAGGTGAGTAACTAAAGAGCCCTAGTTTTAAGGCAATTTATGGAGGGTTTTGTGTTTGAGTGTATTAAGGGTGTCAGAGAAGACTAAAAGCTTGAAAATCCTTGGTTTGGGAACATTTTAAGGAACTGTTCAAAGTTTCATAGTTAGGGGTTGAGTTTAGAGAGGGGTTGCTTTGAAAAAGAGGGCTAATTAGGCCTAGTTTTTGAGGAAACAGTATATTTTGGTTGGTGTGCTCCAAAACAAGTGCCATCAAGAATCTAGTATGTTGTGTAGCATCATAAACCACATCTATTTCAATCATTAGTTTGGAGGGTCCTTTGGGAACATTGAGTGAAAGTTCAAGAATCCATCGCTAGAGGCCTAGTTGGGCTAGAAACCTAGTCAAGTTGCAAAAAGAGAGTTGTGCTTAAGACAGAGGATTGGGGCTTTGTAAACATTCAAGACAAGTTTGTATGAGTCTATTAAGAGAACTCCTAGGGTTTGGGTCCATAAGGAAGCATATAAGTTATAAGTGAGCCATTGAGCCTTATTTCTATAAGGGTGTTTGAGAGTGCATTGTTGTGACCTTTGAAATCATTGTGTTGTTTTCCTAAAGCTCCCATCCCCTCTGCATTAGATCATCAAGGTCTCCCCAACCCATAATGAATTCTTGTTAATATATGTTTGTTGTTGCCTATCAGCAAGACTTCAGGGATGTCACAGCGATCAAAATTTACCTACAGGCACCTATTGGGAGGACATATATATTGTCTCGGCGATAGAAGATTCATATCAGCCAGATAAAGAATTTGGGGTGAGGTCTTACCAATCGCATTATGTCTCATCAACTAGCTTTGAATGATGTATCACCAAGAGTTATGTCTTCGGTATGTGGTGTTTTCAAACGATTCATGTCTTACCGATCAACGATAGAAGGGGCTTACGAGTGAGAAATTTTTCATCGGAGAAAGGTCTTGGCGAATGCATTGGGTCTCACCAAAAAAACACAAAAAGATTCTATCGGTGTGAGGTCTCACCAAATGCCTCTGGTCTCGCCGACAAAGTATATGGGAGTTATATCAACAGCTATCGGGGTGAGGTCTTGCAGTCTTGCTGATCTATTTTGTCACGCTGACATGCTGCTTGATCAGTGTGAGAATGATTATGTCTTGGTGACCGGAACAAACATTAAAGAACACATCTCGGCGAGACTAAGTATTTTCTATGGGAGGTCTCCCCGACTCCATGGCTCACAGTGAAACGTATGGGTGAATGGATTTCTTTCGGCGAGACATGGGACTTCGATATAACTACAGGATGTCATGGCGAATGTTTGGCTAGTGTTAGAATCCTTTTGTGTTTTGTCAGTGAAACCCAATGCATTCGCCAAGACCTTACTCCGAAGCACTTTAGTCATACTGAAATACCCCGTGATGCATTCATGTCGCTGAGACATATAAGCTTTCTCGCTGATGAAACAACATATCAGCGTGACATTCGAGTCCATAAGACTGTATAACCTTACCCTGATAACCTTTGGTAGAGCACATTCACATTGTTGTTGAGACCAGAGCCACTCGCCGAGACATCTCTCCAATGCAAATGTTTCTCACCGAGATGTATATCCTTATCCGCGATCAGTGAGACAATAAGATCTCACCAAGACCTCATGTCGATAACCACTTGTCTGGCCAAAAAATGTCCACGTGCACATGGTCAGTGAGACAAGACCCATTCACTGAGACCACATACTGAAGACATGACTCTTGCCGATACATTGCTCTATGTGCTAGTCGCTGAGACATAATGCAATTGGTAAGAACTCACCCCGAAGTCTTTGTTTGGCCGAAAATAATCCTTTTGAGTTGTCGAGACAATGAAAATGTCCTGCCAATAGGCACCTACGTATGAATTTCAATCGCTATGACAGAATTATATAAAAAAAATGCATTATGGGTCAGGGAGACCTTGATAATCTCATGTGGATATGGACTATTATGTGAAATACTCAGACCTAGATGGATTT
>VDFB02387786.1:92594-132455 GCA_007258455.2 Sequoia sempervirens | reverse complement strand
TGAAAATACCCCTGATTTTGCTGTAAATGCCCTGATTTTGCTAAAAATGCCCCTGTTTTTGTTGTAGAAAGGCGGAAACGCCCTGATTTTGCTGAAAACACCTCTGATTTTGCTGTAAACGCCCTAATTTTGCTGAAAACACCCCTGATTTTCGCGTAGCATACGATTTTTAAAGCCGATTTTCGCGTAAAATGTTGACTACGCCCCCTTAACTTCCCGGGGCTGTCATTTACAAACCGTACGTCGAATCAACTTCGTTCAAAAACCAAAGTTGCTTAATTTTTCGTGCTCTATCTAGTAGTACCTTCTATATCATCTTATTAAGAATTTGACCATCCTAGGGCGGCCACGCCCCGCATTGCAGCGTGGACATGCCCCTAACTTCCCGGGGCTGTCATTTACAAACCGTACGTCGAATCAACTTCGTTCAAAAACTAAAGTTGCTTAATTTTTCAAGCTCTATCTAGTGGTACCTTCCATTTTCTCTTATCAAGAATTTGACCATTCCAGGGCGGCCACACCCTGCATTGCAGCGTGGACACGCCCCTAACTTCCCGGGGCTATCATTTACAAACCGTACGTCGAATCAACTTCATTCAAAAACTAAAGTTGCTTAATTTTTCAATCTCTATCCAGTGGTACCTTCCATGTCCTCTTATCAAGAATTTGACCATCCCAGGGCGGCCACGCCCCGCATTGCAGCGTGGACACGCCCCTAACTTCCCAGGGCCATCATTTACAAACCGTACGTCAAATTAACTTCGTTTAAAAACCAAAATTGTTTATTTTTTTGAGCTCTATATAGTGGTACCTTTTATTTCTTCCTATCTAATCAAACCAATCCATTCATCTGATCATCTAATCAATCTAAGCACACCAATCCGATGAAGTTCATCCAATCACAATTATCCAATCAACATCATCTAATCATTTGATCCCATCCAATCAAACTGATCTAGTACTTTAATCAAATTCATCAAATCATCTACCTGATCCAATCATCTATCTACCAAATCCTATCAAAATCAAAAGCAATCCCATCTAATCATCATAATCTGAGCTTTTGTCCAATCCTGATATGAGCTTGACCAAAATCCTAATTTGAGCTTTAATCTGTTCCCATCCAAAATCTTTTATCCATTCTATTTATCCTTTCATAATCATGAATCCTCATCCTCCATCAATAGTAGTCAAGGGAAACCTTAATTACGTGGACGACGATAACGAAAGTCTTGTTGATCAAGAAGAATATGACATAAATCCCCTTGATGCTATCGTCACTAGTAATCTTTCTCCACCCACTTTCCACAATCCAGTCACCCCTTCCAGTTATCCCGTTATGTCTTCATCCATGCCTAATCATGCTCCTTATGCCACCTTTGACAATGGATATCCAATATCTTCTTCATCCCCATATTTTTCACCTCCTTCATCTACATCATCCCCTTACACAACATCTACATCCTCTTATCCTAATTTTCCATCCCAATATTCCTATTACAATTCGCCATACATGACCCCCTATCCTAATCCTCTTTCCCAATCTTGCCATACTAATCCTACATCCACACCCTTTTACCTTAATCCTACATCCACATATCCTCATCCTAATCCACCATCCCAATACCCTTATTATAATCCATCCCCCACATCCTCTTGTACCACTACACCACCTATATCCTCTTGTCTTAATCCACAATCCATGTCCCCCTATCTTAATTCACCACTCCAATATCCTTACCTTAACCCTCCATCCAATCCTAGTCCTCCATCTACTCCTAGTCCTCCATCCAATCCCACTCATCCATCCCATCCTAGTCCTCCATCTACTCCTAGTCCTCCATCCAATCCCATTCATCCATCTACTCCTAGTCCTCCATCCAATCCCATTCATCCATCTACTCCTAGTCCTCCATCCAATCCCAATCCTCCATTTACTCATAGTCCTACATTCGATCCCATTCCTCCATCTAACCCTAGTCCACAAATCCATAATCCCTCATCCATTTCTACCACCCCAGCCAAGCCAACCATATGCAAGTCTTTCATTTCAGAAGTTCTCCAAGGACTCATTACAAAGAAGCCATCCCCAACTCCACATCTTGAAGTCATGGAACCATGCCATCCCAATCCATCATCCACGGTCACTAGTGTTGTTACCACCCCTAGCACTAATCAAACCATTGAAACCATTGAACCCACATCTCCTACCATGAGAGCCACCGAATCCATCGAAGACACCCAAGCCCAATCCACTCCCTCTACTCCTAGATCCAACCAAATCCAATCCACTCCCTCTACTCCTAGATCCAACCAATCTATCGAAGACACCCAAATCCAATCCACTCCCTCTACTCCTAGATCCACCCAAATCCAATCCACTCCTCCCACTCCCAGTAGCACCAAAATTGATTCCAACGAACCTCATGAATCTTCCATCCCTCCATCTTCTCCACTTGAAGAGTCCCAACAAGACTCCGTTACCATGCCTCCCACACACAATGAGTCACGCCAAGAGTCTAATCCAAAGCATGCCAACATATCCCCTTCTCTCGATCAAGATCCTACCATCCCATCTAGTCCACCTCAAGATCACAGTCCTCCATCCATTCCATCCCATGATCCCCTTGTCATTCAAGCTTCCACTGCTCCATCTCCATCTCCATCGCATGAGTCCACTACCACAATTCCAGATCCTATCATGGCCCTTACTCCCTCTCCTAATGTTGCTATCCCATCATCTCCTTCTCATGATCCCCCATCATCACCTAAAAATGCTATCCCCACACTGCTTGCATATCCCCTTGGTCCTCTCACATTCCTCCATGGTGGTCTCCTCGCAGAAGAAAAACAAAGCATATACACCAACTCTCCTCTTCCACCTAATAATGGACTCGCATCATTCTTCCAGAATAATAAAAATCCTATCCTAGATCGAATACTCAAGAAAATGAACTATCAAGGAAAAGGTTTAGGCCTTCATGAGCAAGGTATTATAGAGCCCATCCAAGCTAAAGAACACTTGTATCTGCAAGGTCTCGGATGTACTACTCACGACTTGCAATCCAAAAATGTTGGTACAACTTCTAGATGTCCTCAACGAGCCTTTTCCAAAAGAAATATTGGCTCTTCCCATCGCCCCACCAGATCATATGTGGCCATCCCTCCTCTATCGTATCACCTCAAAACAATTGTCCATCTTCCTCCCTCATCTGCTCCATCCATTTTGGGTCCTTACATCCTTCCATCTACCATCTCTAATCCTCCATCTACCATGCTAGGTCCTATGTCTATTTTGGGCCCCTATATCCCAAAATCACCTCCTCCATCTCGTCCTATCCATCCTTTCATCCGTTCATCACCTATCCATCTCATCCATCATAAACATCCCTCTCACATACCCCATAGTCAGGATCAACAAAGGCACTTACCTAAACATCCTCCATCTACACATAATCCCCATACTCCTACCTCCATCACTCCACATCATCCATCTCCTCACACCCATCCCATTGCTACTAAAAGCACTTTTGTTGTTAAAGAAAAAATGCATAAATCCAAGCATCCACATGAATCTATGGCTTCTCATTTCCCCTCCAAAATACATGTTAAATCAAAGCAAAACCAAAACCAAAATCCAAATCAAATCTATAGGCCGCAAAGGCCCACCAAAGCAAAGATCAAAACTATGTGGATCCCAAAGAAAAAAGATGCAATGCCATCAAATGAAAAATCTGTAAGAACATCCAAAGTTGCTAATCCAAAAGCTAGTCATACACCCCTTTCATCTCCTAAGTTTGTTTTGGGTCCTTATGTTCCAAAGTTCACCACCCCATCTCCTCCATTATCCACACATTCTCCATCCAGTAATCCTCTCATCTTTTCACATCCACCACCACATGTGCCAATGTTGGTCATGAATACATCTCCCCATCATATATCCACCCAATCATTCTATTCATACCCTTTCCAGCATCCCATCCATTATCCCACATATCTCCCCCATCAAATCCCCCTAATTCATCCTCTTGCATAATCCATTTATCCTCATAAGGTTGTACCAACATCCAACAGTCGGTTCGAAAATGGGCTCTTACTACCTCGTATAGAACTTGATACTTGAGTCATCCATCCATATCCATATCATGTATCTTCTAAATTCCCTTATCCACATCCCTATCCTTATCCATTTTTCATCCCCTACTATCCAAAAAAAAAAAAAAAGTCAAAAAATTTAAAAAAAAAGTCAAAAAAGTAAAAAAAGAAAAAAGTAAAGAGAAATAATCCATCCAATGGTGAAAACTTGGCAAACAAGTGCCTTGGATAAGTACCATGATGAAAACTTGGCAAACAGGCGTCATGCGTAAATCCCCATCTACACTTGGGGACAACTTCCTGATATGCATTCCCTCCATCCGCTATGCTTCTAGCTATGCACCCGTCTTCCTGTTATCCGTCCTCTTCATAAATCCCCCCATCCCACCTATCTTCCGCATCCTACCATCATATCCAATTTATCTCCCATTCCCTCCATCCTTCTTGTGATCTTGATCAAAATAGGGGCACCTATCTATGCATGCTTTGGACACTTATTGGTATACATCCCCTTTATCCATGCTCTATCATATTCCTTAGTCACCCATCCTATTCTCATCTAGTTATCTCCTTTATCTTATCATCCACTCATCTTATGTCCCTCATGCCTCATCATATATGACATATCTAGAGTGGGGGCATCTGCTTCCTTTGTGACATAGTCCTTGGAGAAATCATCTATCATAACATCCCTTCATCTCTCTATCCATCTATCATAGCATCCCTTCCATCTCCCCATCCTTATCTTCGTATCCCTCTATTCTAGCATCCCTTTCATCTCCCAATCCTTATATTCCCATCCATCCAAACAATCCCTCCCATCCCCCATCCCTATCCTATATCTTTATCTAATCTTTCATCTTTATCCTCATCCCATCTCATCCCACCTCCCAATCCCTTGTCATTGGTATCTGGCTATAGGCCTCCCCCCATGCAACCCAATGCCATTTATCTAATCGTCATCACCCCTACTTCTCTCTTGCACATCTTTGCAATCTCCTATCACTTTTCATCACTCATCTATCTATCACATCATCCCCCAAGTCATTTTACTGCTTTGGATAACTATCCCATCCCTGAGCTTTATGTGATCATCATCATCCTATCCAATCCAACAGGTCTATCCTATCTTGTCATATCGGTCCCATCTTTTTATCGACTTATTCTATCATCATATTATCATCCTTTATCTATTGTTTGCCTTTGGTCTTGTCGAACTACATTGCCCCTACGATTTCATGTAGGCAAGGTCGATCATTTGATCCGTCCCTAGGGTTCCATCATCGATCTTCACTTTGCTCTTCTACCATCGGTCTTTCTCCTTTTGTCCATCCTATCTTTACCATCCATCAAGGTCTCCATCTTGGTCAGTCGTCCACCTTTCATCGAACTACGAAGGCTCTGCGCTTTCACGTAGGCAAGGCTAATCTTTGATCGGCCCCCGAGCCCCTAGGTCTTTAGGTTTTGTCAGTCCCATTTCTTGTCTTCCTTGTGTCGTGCCATCAAGCTATGCCCTTATCTAGCTGGTTCTTAACAAACGAGATCCACTTGTATCATGAGATCCAATCGATTTTGAACATCCCGCGTCATAACGATCTTTTAATATCCATCATCTTTGGTCTCAACAGGATGTATCCTTCCTAACAGACCTCATCAATCCCATCTATCCCCTTGATCCTATGGCAAAGGACATTTGAAAGTGATTGCGATCTTTTGATGTTTTTGGCTTTTGTTTATCATTGGAGCTCCCTATCATCACTTGTCCAGGCCGCCATAATCCATCATATTATGTTGTGTTTTTATTGGTCAACATAGGGGCATATCTTGATCTTTTTATGTCTATTTGTGTCTTCTTGGTTGTCTCACATAGTACCCACCAAGATCTCTGAGGTCTTGTGTTATGCTGGGGCATCCTTTTGTGCTTGTGGTTATCTCAATACTTGGCCCGACCAAGGTCTTTGTGACTTTGGGGTGTTGGGGTAGCCTTCTTGTCTATTGTGTTTGTTTTATGCATTAGACACTAATTCACTTTGGTTCCACATACCCTGGCACTTGGTGTCTTATGCTATAGAAAAAATCAGTGCTCCGAAGATGGCAAATTGCATTAGGATTGCATTTCATTTTCCATTCTATCATCTTGCATATATTCCCCCATCCATTCATCCTTCATCCTTATCTCACATCTCTATCCAATCCCCATCCATTCCACTTAGCCCGAATCATCCAATCATATCCTTGGTCTTGTTCTCAGCCTTGACCCATCATCATCATCATCCATTAGTATCCTTCCCTATCCCCTTGGTGTTGTTTTGGGATGTATCCTTCCCTCATCAACAACACTTTCATCATCATCATCATCATCGGGAGGTATTCTCCCCTATCCCTTTGGTGTTGTTTTGGGATGTATCCTTCCCTCATCAACAACACTTTCATCATCATCAGGAGGTATTCTTCCCTATCCTTTAGTGGTTTTTTGGGATGTATCCTTCTCTCATCAATACCACTCAGTGGGATGTACCCTTCCCTATCCTCGTGTTGTTTTGGGATCTTTAATTCCCTCATTGACAACACTCCATCCATCATCAACCCATTTTGGCTTGTACCTTGACTGGGGCAACATCACCTTTTGAAATCCATTTGTGCTCCATCCATCTCCTATCGCTTCTCTTACTCTCTTACCCATCACCTTGCATCCTCTTCTCCATCTATCGCTTCTCTTACTCTCTTACCCATCACCTTGCATCCTCTTCTTCATCTCCCCTCGCATCACATCATCTATTTCGAGAGCCCACCCGTGTTCTCTTGAACCCGCATGTCCTCTCGAGGGGGCATCCTTAATCCCTACTCTTCATCTTCACCCCCATCGTCTTTCTTCTTAGTCATCCTTTTGATAACTGGAGCATTTTTTCCAATCTAACCATCTTCTTCTAGGTTCTATATTTTAATATTCTTTGAAATGATGCTACTTCGTAACACCATCTCAAAGAGGGGCAAAATGTAGACATCCAAATTTGGACACCTAATTTATCCAAATTTATCACTTTTCGTCTAAACATCCTCTTATCCTAGTTAATTAAATAATATTACTATTATTTAATTAATTTCTTTAAATTCTGCCAAATCCCTAAAGTATTTAATTGATAATTAAATACCTTACCCTCCTTAATCCTCTTTTCATCAAATAAATTAAATAAATATTACATTTATTTAATTCCTCACATGTCATTTTCATCTAATCCTAATCCATTTCCTAATTTCTTCATTAGGGATGTGCACATGCCTAATCCTTGATTAGGATGTGTCACATCCTCCAAATTTTGCAAGTTGGCTTCTAATCCTTATTTATCTTCTAATTATTGATTAATTAAGCCTAATCATTCTCCAAGAATTTTTTAATTCCTTTTTATTCTTCCTAGATTCCCCTCTTTTATATGTGAATTTTTAATTCACATTCCATCCTTCCAAAGCTTCTAGAACCTTGGACTTGTCACAATCTCCACATGTGACCAAGTCCCACCTTTTTGGAGCCCACCTTTTATCCTCTAAATCATTCTATGAGTGTGAATTTTTAATTCACATTTATATCCCCAACCACCTTTCACTTTCCCATGTAGATTTTTGAGGAATTCCAAAATTCCTCAAATGTCCCTTTCACTCCCACTTGGGGACAAGAAATCCCTTTTTGTGAAAATCTCCTCACTCCCCAAGGTGCATGTCCTTTTCCACCTCATGTACCTTTTTGACAACTCATTCTCCACCTCATATCCCCTTGGCCACTTCACCCTCCACATGTCAAGATGTGAGGGATTGTGGGTTCTCAACCCACCATAGCCCTTCATCTTGGCCTTGTTGGAGCAATCTTGACCGTTGAATTCTCTAGAGAATTCAAATTCTTCTATAAATACCCCCTCCTCAAAGGCATTTGGAGAATACTTCTTCATTTGAGCAACCTTATGCTGCTAATTTTCCTTCTCAACACTTTGCATTTTGATAACTTCATGCTATCCATTTGAACTCTCAATCCTTTTGCCATCATTTAGCCATCTTTGTTCATTATCTTGCATATTGAATCTTACATATAGTCACTCAATCCATCATTTAAGGAGCACACAATCAAATTCCTATCAAGGGCCAATCAAAGAGGTATCAACAACAAGGGAGGTAAAAGTGTTTGTGTTTCATTTTATTTGCATTCCTTTTTGTTGTATCACTCTTTTGGCTAATCTTGAGGTGTCCTTGGTATTTTGTCATTCATGTTTATTAGTTGTTTTACACATTTAGATTAGTAGAAATATCAAGGTATCACACGTGCAATTTAAGATCTTTCAAGACCAACTAGATTCGACAAAGTGCATTAAATAGATTCTACAAACATAATCATTAAACATGTAAGATGGAATAGAAGACATGAACACAAATATTTACGTGGGGTAAACCCTTTCGGGTAAAAAACCCCACACTCCAAAAGCATAGATCTATTGTATTATTCAACAACAAAATAAATGGTTACAATACAATGCAGGTTGTAAGCCTTTACATGGAGATTTACATCTTGTTCCATCTAGAGAAAATTTGGTAGCATAATCCCCTGAATTCAATCTCCACTCTCTCCCACACACACTATTCCAATACACTACCGCATTTCAAACAGACTTCTCAAGCGTTACTAGAAAACTTTTCGTACTATCACAAATAGACTTAACTCTCTTTACCTCTTTCGTTTGTTAAAGTCCTATCAAAATATCAAAAGGATTCATTATTATGTCCAGTCGATATATTTATTTCTCTACAACAAGAGTCCTTCACAATCGTTCACTATTTCCAACACCTTCCATCGGGATATCGAAGAGACTCTGTGATGACTCCCTCTGATATGATGAATTAACATTGAAGAACCTTGCAGCTTTGACCAGGTGGTCCCTACTGCCTACATGTCACCCCTATCATCGTTGTACAACTAACATCACCAATGTTCACCTTTATCAACATTATGTGGGTTCCACTTTATTTTCATGTGGAAGGGACTGCACAATAGCTCCCTCTGACATTGTAATGTATCTTAGATGTTCATTCTAACAGCCTATCAGAATGTCAAAGGGATGAACCTCAAGGTGCCGCTGATATCCTGTTATCTCCTCAAAAATTCCTTTCTACCGTTCATTAGAATGTGGAAGGGACTACTAAATAGATCACTTTGACATTGACCTATCCCTCCAATGTCAAATTTTGATAGTCCATCAGAATGTTGAAGGTGTTGGATCTCAAAAATGTAGGTTGCCAATCCTAAGAGGATGCCAGACTCTATGATTAGACTTGCAATGTTTTTGAACCAATGAAATGACTTAACCTATATGGTTGATGACTCCCTACAGTTTAGGCTTTGCTAGACCTAGGCGGGTAGACCTTTATATTGGAGGAGATTAGAGGAATGTATGATTTGGTTGAATTGATGGATCTATCCATAATGGAAAATATTGTGGGATAGATGAAAGCTTGTTAATTCCTCCTAATGGAATTGGTATGATCAGTTCCTACTCCTACTGGGCTAACAGAGTCAAGAGGTAAATGATGTGTGACTTACTTACTGGCTATGGTTCTAATTGTGTGGCACTTATGTTTGTTTATACCTTGTATAAACGTGCAAGAATGTGACTGGCAGACTCTACTTATTGATCGAATTGATCCTATCAGGTTACTCTGATTTATTAAAAGGATTTTAATCCTTCCTTGAAGGAGCCAATTAAAAGAATCACACAATGACAAAAAATGTGTATTGACAAATTAATTATATCCTCAATTTGAATAACAAGATAACATGAAGTTGGAGACATTATGCCAATCTTATCAATTACCTAACTCTTCTTACTGATCCAAATGTTACCTCCAAGTTACTGTAATCAATCAAAAGGATTTTAATTCTTTAATAGAAACCAATTAACTTGATTACACAAAAACAACAAGTGTGTCATGATGAAACTGAAATATCAACTTGGATACATAGGTTCAAATAATAGAGAAATAACAATGTGGAGATAGCCAGATAATTGTTCAACTCAACAAACAATAGACACCAGATTTTAGCCACCAGATTACAACTTCTTCTTCATTTGCATTATTTCAAAATATTTTTCAATACACATCATGATATTTACCTAACCACTAATTCTAATCTAATTCTAATGATTCCTTCATTTGATTTCATCTGGTTTATATACATTATATCTTCGAGAGTTATGACCCTTCGCGCGTTCTTCTGCTCCAGTTCTTCATTTTATTTTAATTAATTGTCTTCGACAAATTAAAATATTTCAACTTTAATCCTCATCTTTTTGAAAATTAATTCAATAATAATCTTCCTTTGCTGGAAATTTTCACTTCACTTTTTACATGTATGTATCTTCAATACGTTCTTCGGGTAAAAATAATTATCCCCTTTTAACTCCCTTTGGATTTGCCTCCTCGTGACATTTAATTTATCATTCTTTAGATTTTCACATCTCTTTTACCCGTACCATATTTAATAAAATATTCTTTCAGTAGAAATTGCCCACTTCTAACCCCCTTGGTTAAAATATTTCACATTTCAGTGAAAATATTTTACTTTATAAAGAAAACACTCTATGTGTCCACCTTCACCTTTATTCAATAAGTCTTCACTTTATTACTCCCACAATTTCATATTTAAACCTCTTCTTTATTTTTACCCATATTGTATTGATAGCATTCATTTTAATTATTTTATCCACCCTCAAATTTTCGTAATGACAAGTTCCATCGAAGAGACTTACACTTTCTCTTTCGATAGTAGTGTGACTCCCCGATGAAGCAAGCTTGTTGGGCTATCGGTAAGACTCTCCCAAAAAACCACATCGGTGTAACCCTCATAATCAGACAGATCTGAGGAAACCACTCTAACAACATATGTCTCTCCGATGCATTTAGGGTTTTTTTTTTTCTGTTCATTCTCTGTTCCTCCTACGATTTCATAAAGTTTCTTCTCCCTATCTTTCCTTTATTGAAAAAAATCACTCCGAAGAGAAAAGATAATATGCATAATCGATCTTGATTTACAAAGCAATTATCCCCATGTAGATACATTCCTCATCGTAGCCTCCAGTTTGTCATTTTTTTCATTCTGTAATCATTGTCATTTTGAGACTACCACAATGCCCTCCTGAGTGAAACTTGACGATCCTCAATAAGATTGGTTTGAAATCTCTTCAAAATTCATTTTATATATATCACACTCAGAGATCGAACACCTTCACAAATCTACTATTTTGCAGATGAAATATGGCACTTGTGTTTAACGATGAGAGAATACACTTGTGCAAGTGTTTTGGAGATAAGTAAAGTCTCAACAATGACCAATCATGCCTTCCATTTCACTGTGGCTTAACACTTCGATGATACACCCTTTCTCCTTTGTTCGGTATTTACAGTTATACCAAACTCCAGCATTTCAGTGTGACTTTGAAAGATATCTCCGATACCATCCCTTTCAGTGTGAGACCATCCCTCAGAAGGACTCCATTCATTTATTCCTTTGAGATGCCTACTCATCATTTGACCGCAGCATGGGTTTCTCATATTTTCATTTGCAACCTTTTTGTATCCAAGCATTACACATCAAATGGGCCTCTTGCCATTGGAGATGCGTATGCTAAGAGCATTACTATTGATTGATTGTCTCTCCATTTCGTTGTTTCTAGACTCTATCCATTTGATATCCTCCCTCATGTGCCTCAATTTTAAATTGAAGACGCTAATCCATTCATTCATAGCTTTGACACAAACCATGGCTGATTCAAGGTTCATTTTCAAAAACAACATACACATTTGTTGCCTCCAAAGCAATTGGTTCCCGCTTTAAACATTTGGAAAATGCCTCTTCTTCATCAGTTCCCATGAAATATATGCCGAGAAGAGATATCACAACCATATTCATGCCAATTACTCTTGGAGGGCGACCTCAATGAGAACAAGACAAGGGAATTAGAAAGGAATTTTATATGTAACAGGGAATGCATGAAATTGAAACCTTAAACTCTCATCGTGGTATGAATCTTTGACAGTGGAAATAAAACCCAAGTGGATGTGAAATAGGATTTTAAGATTTTGATAACTAGGTGAAGCCTAAATAATCTCTCAACTTGGAAAAATCTCCTATCAAGTATATGGGTTTTTGAAAGTTCTTGGTGGGTCCTAAGTTCCCAAATCATATCATTTCCAAAGATACCCTAGTTCCAAAGTACTCAGATGCTTTTGGTTGAATGACTAATTTCTAACATTGAGGAATGGTTTTCAAATGTTGGGAATAATTGTGACTCTAAGAACTTGGAAGGCTCAGAGTTCTCAAGCAATTTCTAACATGGCATAGGTAAAGAGATATTTCTTTGGAAAAGTTCATGTAGGTTCCATAACTTTCTTGAGTTTGCAACAAGTCCCAAAGTGTTGAAACTATAAAAATTATGAGATTGGAGATAATGCATTAAATTCACACCCCTAATTCATCAAAATTTGAGAACTTGCACTATGATCAAATATGTCAGGTAGCCTCTGGAATTGCGTCAAAAAATGGATCAAAACTTCTCCTTGAGCCATGAAAATTCACCAAAATGATAATTGATGGTAAGGGAGTGCGATTACAAGATAGATTGGTATAAGTTATTAGGTTTGCAAACTATCAACATTCAAAGTTGCTTATCTGGCATTTTCTACAAAATTGCCACTGTCAAATTTAGCTGAAACCCACCACTTTACCTCCTTGAAAAAATATTAAATTTCTTCCTATGAAGCTGTAACTTTGGAGATTAGTTCATTTAGGTGAAATGAACAAGTGTGCACAATGATTTTTCATTTTTTAATTTTCTTCATCAAATATCAAGTGTCAAAGTTGACCCTTTTATAGTTGTTCTGGAAATGCAATTTTTAAACTGGTTAAAATCCATTTGGTTTTGATCTTGAAAAAATTCCAAATGATGTCCTGAAGCTCTAAAAATTGACATGGATGCACATTGAGATGGGGATAATCAAGAGCACCAATTTGTCATGAAACCCTTTCAATTGCTTAATATTGTTCTCCAAAGTTGACCTACTTGGCAGATTTTACTGTGTAGACAACAAACTTTCGCAGAACCCTTCAACTTACCCTTTTGAAACTTTGGAAAATCAGATCATAAGGAGTGGAAATTTGGTAGAGACACTCATATATGGTAGATGAACACAATAGCAAGGTGATTTTTTGTGAAGCTGAACAAGCTTCCAATTATGATTTTTCAAATTGGGTCATTTGAGCAGATTTTTCAACTGTACTGAGTGCTGAAATGAAAATTTTCATTTTGTGAGCCTTAAATCTTGCCAAATTTTTCATGCAATTTTAGGCTCAACCAGAAGGGACTACAAAATAACTTCCTCAGACATTGTAATATCTGGTTGATGAAGCCAAATGCCAAACTTTCGAAACCTTATCGACATGCTAAAGAGACTAGCAAGTTTGTCCTGCTGGCATTCACCTATCAAACCAATGAACTTTCGATCAATGCCCGAACTCTGAAGCCTTTTACGCTAGTAAGTTTGAGACATCTTTCTCAATATTCTACCCATTTTTTGGGGGTGACAGATTTCTCTGAAAATGGCTGAAAAACTTGGTATCCTTATCAAATGTCATAGTCCTTGGAACACCATGCAATCTAGAAACTTCGTTAAGAAATAATTTTTCCACTCGAGTTGCATCATTGGTCTTCTTGTAGGCAATAAAATGGTACAACTTAGAAAAGTGGTCAACAACTACAAA
This sequence comes from Sequoia sempervirens, assembly GCA_007258455.2. Taxonomy (NCBI): domain Eukaryota; kingdom Viridiplantae; phylum Streptophyta; class Pinopsida; order Cupressales; family Cupressaceae; genus Sequoia; species Sequoia sempervirens. The sequence continues at coordinate 118,564 of VDFB02387786.1, read as the reverse complement.
AATAAAGTCATTACCTTAGCGTGTGCTTAGAAGCCCCAACACAAAATCCATACTTAGATTTATCCATGGTCTTGTAGGTACTAGTGGAGGCATATATATGAACCTATATTATGTGTCTTTTGGCCATTTGAAAGTTTTTCACCTAGTCATATATCTAGTTACATCTCTCTTGATCTTTGGCCAGCAATATTTATCCTCTACCAAAACTATCATCTTATCGTTGTAAAAATTCCCAACCATCCCATTGCTATGAAATTATTTGATTATGTTCTCTCTCATAGATCTAGCCAGAATGCATAGTTTTTTCCATTGAAAAGATATCCATCCTACATAAAGTATTCACCCTTAGTGTACTCCATAATTCTAGATATTGAGATTCATCCATCATGTCATCCAATCATGGTATAGGAGATCAATATTAATGGTGATAATATTGATTTCTCTACTATTGGTGCAAATTCTCCACATGCCATCCTTCTTTGGAGTTAGCGATGCCGGTACAACACATGGAATCATGCTTTCTCTAGCAACACCTTAGAAGATTTTTTACTTGTTTATTGAGTTCTTCATGTTTTGTAGGAATCATCCTATATGTTTCATTTTTAGGTAGAGAGGCCCCTAGAATAAGATCAATGTGATGTTGAATATCCCTATACAACGAAAAACCATCAGTTAATTCATCTGTAATAACATAATCATGCTCTTCTAGTACCTTTTCTACATTTTACGTATTGGTACTTCTTCACTTTTACCTCTCTATACTATTAATGAATAACAAAAATCTATCACCTTCATTTCTTTGACAAGTTCCCTTTCTGACAACATACTATCAATCTTTCCTTCATCTTTCATGGGTGTCAAAGTTACTCAGAGTTATCCTTCTAAAAATATGTGTATTTTTCTCCCTATAATACATAACTTTCCTATCATATTTCCATGGTCTTCCTAATATCACATGACATGCATCCATCATAATGAAATCACACCATACTTCATCCTTATAAGCCTTCCCTATAGAAAAATTAATTAAGAATCTCTTATCAATATTAAATTCATTGCCATTTTTAAACTATGCAGTAAGGTAGGGATGAGGATGCTTTTTGGAGTGTAATTTCAATTTCTCTACTATTTCCTTAGATACCATGTTTCACAAATACCACTATCAATAATGACCTGACATACCTTTCCTCTTGAGGTGCATTTGGTTCAAAAAACATTTGCATGAAGCCAAGAATCTTAATATCCTCAAGTGTGTATTTGTTGCTTCTCTGGAATCACCATTGCTCTTCTCATCATGAGATTCTCACCCTCATCTGGCAAGACCTGGGATCCGGCTATGTCTTTTTCAATCTTAATTTCACCCAAGTTCAATCTTGGTTGCTCTCCTTGTCTTCTGTATTGCATGTGATCACTTGAGAATTCAAATGCCTTATGACCTTCTTCACCAAACTTGAAAAAATGAATGGTCTTCATTGGGTTTTCCATCCTCTACCTCCACTATAACCTTTTCCTCTCTAAAACCCTCTTCCTCTTTATTGGTTATAATGCTTTTATTGGTTATCTTCTAATTTATCCATTTCCTAGGATGATTCTCCCCTATTATTCATACCACCTCACGAAGGACATGATGTACCCCATTTCCCCCCTCTATTCCTTTGAAAATACTATCTATTTTGTTTTTCTTCAGCCTTCAAGGATAATTGATATGCTTCTTCCATCCCATTAATTCTATGCATGCTCAATTCATCTTTGATGAAGAAATTTTAACCATTTACATACCTGAAATCCATCTTCTCATTAGTATCTTGGTGCTCCAAATGAATGGAAAGATTGTAAAATTCATTTGTGTAATCTTCCACACTAGATAGATTCTATTTCAAAATTTAAAATCTCTGAAAAGGAGTCTGGGCATAATCTAGTGGAGAAAATGTCTCCTTGATCTTCTTCTCCATCTTTCTTCAGGTCTTAATTTTATCGTTTTCCTTTATAATCCTTTCCTTCTACAAATGATCCCACCAGATCATTGCATATCCCTTTAACTTGGTGCATGGAAATTTTACCTTATTTTCCTCTATCATGGGTTTCCATTCAAAGAATTTACTTACATCATTCAACAAATCTATCATATTCTCTAGTTTAAGACTACCCACATACTTTGAAACTTTGATTTTGATTGAAGGGAACACAATATATTGAGAGTGGGGGGTGAATTAGTATATGAAAAAACTCTTTAATTCAAAATTAATTACCATTAGTAACTTATCCAAACATGAACCTCAAAATACCAAGGTAGAAATTATTTATTTCCTTAATTATTATGCAACACATATGCACACATTCACGCAAAGAACACCTAATATACGTGGAAACCCAAAATGGGAAAAACCACGATGAGAAGAGCTACTTGGAGCTAATATCTAAATCCATCCTCACAAACATAATGAATCACTTACAATCATGAAGTAGGCACCAACCTACTAGAGGCACCAATCCCTAATTGTATTTGTAAGCACCAACTTACTAGAGACACCTATCCCCAACACAAAGATATGAGCACCAACTCAATAAGTAAGACACCAGTCTTACCAAATTGCAAAGATATAATTTATGGACTTTGAAGACTAATAACATAGCTTGTACTTGATCTAATCAACCTTCAGACACTCTCCCACACAACATATGATCTTTTGATAATAACACATCATGATTGGAATACAACTAACATTAAATCACACTGATATTTTCACTGAAGCTCTACTTACACAGAATTCCCACACACACACACACTGATTCATTGAATGAATCCTAGTCATAAATATATACATTCCAACATATTAATAATATCTTAGTTTGACCAATAACTTCTTAACATCATCCACAATTAGCCATGTTGGCTAAGGGTAGACCTTAATTCAAATTGATATGAAACATGTAGTCAGCTCGGTCCTAAATCAATTTTGTTGTCACTGGTAATAGATGATGTTATGCACTTCTTTCAGTGATCTTAAATTGGTCCTATTTTATGTTCACATGCTTCCTCCAGTTGGTGCACACTTTTGTTCTCTAGCACAAACACTCAAACATTATTCAAATTCAACCATCCAACATAGACCACACTCTATTCCTTCTAACTTCTATCTATTGAAGCTCAACCTCTGAAACCCTAGAATCTAGTACATCATGAGTAACTTTACTTCAGGTCCAAACTACAAGCCATAGCATTCAAATGCAGTAAAATGTGGAGCAAAACACAATGAAAGTATAATACAATGCAAAGTAGCAAACCACAAAATACTATCACAAACAGTTCTAGATTGCTTCAAACTTGATTGTAATAGATAAAAGATGATATTTAAAGCATACTACAAGTAGCCATCTTCTTAGTAATGATAACATTAAGATTCTACAACTGATCACAATACTTCTTTAATTCAAATGCTTAGACATAAAATGACAATAATTACATTTAATTCTCATCGATCTGCTAACATCACTCCTTTGACATCAATGAAAACATATGTTCAACATTGATCCCATCATTTTTTCCTTCTAATTCCTTGAGAATTCTCTCTTCAAAAGTCATGTAGTTTATTGATTCCTCTTCAGGTTCTACATACTAATCTGCACGTCCTTGGTTTATATCTTCATCAAAATAATCTCCTCTTTTCCTTATTCTTTGATTTTCCATGATGTTCATAAGATCTTGTACTTGGAGTTGTAGGTTTTGCATATCTCTATGCATCTTTGCAAGACCTCTCCTTCTTCCTCTCCCATCCATCTTCCTGCCCTAAGACCAAATGATGCAACCAAACAAACTATTAACATTATTTTTCCATTATTGCTAAAATAAATCATGTAAATAAAAAATTTGTTCAAAACCACACTATTACATTATTCCTCTTTGCTCTAGAATGAAAGAAAAAACACCATTATATCTAAAAATAAAAAAATTACGATTTTTGGTAGTTTTGACAATTGTCATAATTTTCCATTTTTTGTTATTTCACATGTCTATCTCTTTGAGCTCAGATTTTTCCAAAGATATTCTTGCCACTATGGTGACACTAAATTTTGACTTACAATTCAAATTGGAAATGTGAGTTTCAAACTATTAAAAAAAATCTTTCTTAAAACTCAAAAAAATACTAAAAGCTCATTTTGAGGGCTTGGATGAAATAAGTTGGCCACAAAAAAGTGTCAAAATAGGCACCTAACAAACTAAGTTGGGTCAAAAATCCAAAAAAATACTCATAACATATCTCCCCATAAAATTTCAGCCCAAACATACTTCTGAGTCAAAAGTGGCATAGCCACAAACTTTTATTACTCAAAAATATTATTACATAGAATGATATGGTAGTGAAAGAAGAAAATTTTCCATAGTGAGCTTTTATAGAAATCTAAAGCACGAGTAATAATTTAGAGAAAACCCGTTCACCAAGAAAAACTAACACCCCATCATTGGGTTAACAAGCAATACATTGTATTCATGAAGCAAGCAAGGATATTAATTGTATTAATTGATAACCAAGCTTTTTGAGGATGTTAATTTAATTTAATTTAAATTCCATTAGAGAAAATTTACTCATTATTAGAAAAGATAATGAGTTTCTATTTATTTACATTTATTAAATGTTGCAATTATAACCATTGATGTTAAAAAATTCATTTAATAGAAAAATAATATTTTAATGTTGTTCATTAAATTTTATATTCAATTATTGGTAAATGTATTCTCTTCTTAAAATAATATTTGAAGTCATTTGAATAGATATGTAATTTTTTATCCTTCATTAATTATTTATTAAATTAATGAATTATTTATTTTTTCATTTCAATAGGACAATAAACCATAACCCTCATTAAATTATTTTATGTTACTAACAAATTATCATTTAAATTATTCAAGTTATTTATTTTGTTCACATAACCCTACCCTCATTGTTAGGGTGTGTAGAAGGGTTTTCTCATACCAAATTGTGTTTCCCTCTTACCGCCTACTTGGTGGCATGTCAATTATGGAATTGCATATATTATCATTAAGTGCCCATAGATTATTAGTTATGTTTTAAATTATCTCCAATTATTTTATCTTGTTTCATGTTATTTTTCATTTTTTTGAGGTTGTGTCATTGTTTACTAGTGTAAAAAGTGGGCATTATAGTAATCAGATGTAGACAACATTAGATGGATTGGGAAAAGGTAGCTAGATATATAAATGGGCTAAGATGAGATGACCATGTTGAAGATCACCAGAATTGAAGAGGCTTATTAGTTGTAAGAGAAGGGGGATTCCCTGCTCACAAGTCTCTTCATTGTCAAGAGAATCCCAGAGAGGGAATTGCCCTAAACTACCTCAAGCTTTATTGAATGAAGAAATTGCAAAGAATGTCATACTAAGGATAATATTCAAATAGAATGCTTCAAAATATGAGAGCATAGGGTTTTAAGATCTCTACCATAGTAGGAATAGCCCTCGACCAAAGGACTACAACATGGTATCAAGATGCCAACGTGACGTGCTAGAGTTCAAGGGACGCACTGGCGTCCAAGGCAAACAAAGAATTAAAACCTTGAACAATAATACTTTAACCCTACTATCTACTCAGACCCAAGGTGTGTTCAATAAAATAGATCCAAAAAAAGTGAGAAATTCCAAAAAATATGAGAGAGAGCCAAGGATGAACTTATAAATGATTGTGCATTTGAAACATTTCCCCAAGCTCCACCCCAAGAACCCGCACACATGACTAATGCAAAAAAATGTTGGGACTATTTCAAGGCTTTCCATAGTCAAACCCCTACTTTGGTGTTCCCACCTCCAGACACAACCAGATAGGTAGGAAAATTAGACAAAGTGAACAAATAACGAGTGGTAAAAGCAATCCCAACTCAAGGAGGAGAACACATACTACCAAGTAGCAAAGTCAACAAATTTTAATCTATTCGCATATATATAAGAACAAGAGAGCATTACTAATAGTCCTTAATGCCATCTGGAATGCACAAACACACTGTTGAATGCTTGCAAGAGAGCTTTGGATATTGGAGGGACCTCATTCTAGCAAAGATTCATTGTAGAAGCAAGACTGAAAAATCAAGAGCTAGAGAGTGTTGCAAGAGCGAAAGATTCAAGTCTCAGAATGAGAAGGAACTCCCAAAATGAGAGCAAAGGAAAATTTTTGTTGTTGCAAGATGCGAGAGGAGCCATTACACTCAGAGTTTTGATTATAGGGAAACATGTCACTGTAAGAGCTTAAGATATTAGCTTGACACCCAAGAAAAACAATGATAAACCTTCCACAAGAGGATATGCAAGAATGAGCTTGCTTGATATTAAGACCTCTCAAATGATGAGGTATGAAATATGAAAGTATGATACAAATGATACAATAACCCTCCTCAATAGGCAAGGTTGAGATGCAAGATGCAATATGATGTTGCCAAGTGTCATGATCTAACAACATGAGCCAACATGTAAACCCTAACTAACTACCTAGGGAATGATGAACTGATTGAGATAAGTTCTAGATGATATTCTAAAAGGAATCTTATCTGCTAAATACATGGAAAGGTGGATGACCCCATTATTAATGATTTCCTAATAATGCAACCTAGTAATTAATTAAATATAATGCCTTAGTAAACTTATGCTATTGTAATTAAATAGTTAATTACACCAACACCCTCCATAAGTGCAAGTTAGGGAGGAGATGAAAATGCAATTATTATGCAATGATGGAATGATGGGTCTCAAATACATGATGGAAATATTAGGTACCCATTTACAAATGAGAATGAAAATGAAACTAATCTCCCACAAACGGAGAACAAGGGGAAAACCCCTCTCCAAAAAGGAGATGAAATGTAGAGAAGTGAGGAAGGATGGAAGACTCCTTGATACCCCCCAAGTACACCATCTGTCACATGGATACAATACAATCAATGGCCCCCCATAGGAGGGAAATGGAGAGACTATATATCCCCCCCACAATATGTGATCACCTACAAGAATGGTAAGTGTCTGAAGACAAAACATGATCCAATGTTGAAAAATAACTTGTCTCCCTTTCGAAAGAAACAAAACCAAGTACAAATGCAGGGAAGCTTCCCACTCTGGATAGGAATTGAAGGAAGGTATAATGAATATGGATGATGATGTCTCTAAAAATTGATCATGTGTCTCCTTGCCTGATGAGGATGAAGATGCCACAATCAAGTCAGGTACATGCCCAATCAAAGAAGAAGGTGAAAAAATAGGACAATGTGGAAACTAATGTTGAATAAGATCCAAAGACTGTAATGCTATGGTCCTTCCATCGAAGGAATAGATGGAGACTAGATTTTCCCCCAATAATGAAGTGTCCTTAAAACCACTGAGCGAAGACTGAAGCCAATCCAATGGTAGATATTGAAGAAACTTCGACTCCTGAATGAAATGAGAGGGAAAAAGTCTCATATAGGAAATGTCCGAAGAGAAAAAAAAGTGCCTCCAAGATAGTCTCTGGATCCTCAATCAAGGTCGAGACAAAGGAATGTGGAAATTCAAGAGAAATCTCTAAAGTACAATCTAAATAGAGGAGAGATATCCCCTCAAGAATGTCTTCCAAACCTATAGAAGTAGCCAAGTTAGCAATACCTAAAACAAAGCCATCCTGTGATGTCAAGTGTGGAAAAATGAATGTGTCCTCCAAATCTGAAATGTGAGACTCCACAAAATAGGAATCCCAATTAGGAAGACAATGAGATACTAATTGTAATGAATCACTGGACATGCTCAATGAATCATCACGATGAGAATGTTCCTGTTGAATAGGAATGATATGAGCCTTAGTTAATGACTCTGCACAAGGAATCACTGAAGGTGAAGGTACATCAACTGTCTCTGATGGAGAAACAGGATCTAGAGAACCCTTGTCATCCTCATCTGAAGATTCAAAGTATTCCAAATTTTCAAACTCCCACATAGTATCTGCATCATAGGGTATCTTGTTTGAAAGATGAAGAGGCATAAGAAAATTTGAAACAAGATCAACTGGGAATGGTTGAGTATCAAGATCTCCATGTATCTCCCAAATTTTAGTTTGAAGAGTGTGAGGGAAATCATAATGATCAACACTTTTCAAAGTGGAAACATCAATATGCATTGCTATGACTCCTAAGAAATGATCCCTTTTGCAATTCCAAGCAAATTTCTTACTATCAATACTAGGAGGGGGAACAAGATTATACAAATGTGGAAACAAATGAAGCCATCAAAGATGTGTGATGATACCATTTCTCCATTGTGTATAGTTTCCCTATTTCAACATGATCAAATCAAGATGAAATGAAAAACCATAATGAACTATGAATGATCTCCAAGATTAGAAAGACAATATCCTTCAATATGCATTAGAAACTCCCAAATATGATATATACTACAAATGAAGTCTTCCCAAATTGATAAAACCTCTCCAGGACTCAGGATGTCCAAGCAATCAGTCAAAGTGCCAAATGTGCAAAATACTAAATAAATAATACCTGGTGTTGAATCTGGAAAATGTTCCTAGACATAATGAAAGAGCTTCTGAATATCTTCCAAACGTAACTTGAATCACCAAAATCAAAGAAATTGGCTGAAAGTTATGAGCTCAGAGGTCGAAATGGGAGATTTGACTTCAAATGGATGTGATTTGTACCTGTAGAAAAATTTGGAAAAATGGCCTACACCACTGCAAAGTACTCCAAATCAACTTTCCGATGATATCTCATTTGTAGATTTTTGATATCTTGGCAGAAAGTTATGGAAAAAATGAAAAAAACGGTTGTTTTAGGGAAATTAGGGTACCCCAGGCTAACTGGGTGCAAAATTCAAAGGCTAAAGTGGTGCAAAAAACTAGCTCCTGGGCACTGGCCCCATGTTCCCCATGTTACCACAGGGTGATCAAATGCAAAAAAGAATCCCATCACCAAGTGGGTGGCGAGCGGACTGGGTGGAGGTGGCATCACTCTTGATGCCACCAATGGTGATGAGCCACCCCACAACAGTGATATGACCAAGGGCTAAAGAGAAGGGGCTGATGGGCGGGAGGAAAGTAGCGAATGACGGGTGAAGAAAAAGAAACCCGATGGAGAAATTAAAGGCCTCGGCCAGCCAAGGTACCATGATTGCTGCAAAGAACATAGACTGATAGTGATGGAAAGTTGATAGAGATGGAAAATGGACCGACAAGAGGATGTAGATGCCAGAGGGTTGGCCAGTAAAGTACACCTCTGCAAAACTTTGAATGCCCCTGTACCTAGTGGGCCGTATGACCTACCGGGTAAAAAGTTTTTGCCTTATGAGCAACTGATACTGAAATAGGGTGTATTAAATGTCCATTTTCATCTCTTGTGATCTCTAGAACTAATGGTGAGGTCAATTCGAGGTGAAAATTCTTCTAAAGGTCTGCAATCTACAAATCTTGCAAAAATTCAAACCTATTGTTGTACAATCTGTTGATGATGTTTTCTGCATAGCAACAACTCAGACAAAATATAATATCCTATCTCTCTTGAAAGGTAAATCTCTAGCAGCAAGCCTCAAGAGATAACCCCAAGGTCTTTAATGTCAGGTCTTGACAATGCATAAACAACTTAGTGATAAATGTGAAAATGTTGGTAATCACAATGGGACCTTACTACAAGCAAAATACTAAATCTCTAATTATCAGATCTAGCAATATAATGATACTTCAATCCTAAATTTAACCTGAATGATAAAGAAATAACAAAAGATATAAGGTTTCAAAGAGACTTCTAGATTAATACTAAACCTAAGATTAACAATGCAAATGACAAAATACTTGAAATGGACCAATCCCTCAAAACTGATTTCTACTTGACCCAGATGAGTCTGCAATCTTATAGAAATAGTGTAATCTTCTAAGGTGTTCAGATTTTCAAATCATGAACATTCATTCAAACAACCCTATTGCAATTTAAATGAATAAACCCTCACAATTGAACTAAGCACAATGAATATAAAGTCTAGGCTAACTTTGCAAAGCAACTAACAATCAATTGGTTGCGAAAAGTATGGTCCAGGGATTGCTGCAACACTTCAAATATCAAACCATAAACATCATTGAACCAAATCTAACCTAAATATCGATTTTCCTCAAAGCAATTTTAAAGATAGAATAACAAGAACCATGCAAGATAAGAGGAACACAAGTATGGCACCAAATCACAATTGTATTACTTGCATCAAATTATCCACTATAGCAACAATTCCAGCTTTTTGTTACAATATTTGCTTGAGAACAACTACTTGCTAACTCTTGCTCTACTATCTCTTTATTTGTCTATATCTATACTTATGTCTAGCCCTTACAAATGAGGAAAAATGCCATATTTATAGAACCCCCAAAATATGTCGACCTAGATAGGGTTTTATAATAATAATTAGGCACAACAAGTCGGCCTAGAGAAATTCAAAATGAGATAAAATATGCATTAAATGCACAAACTTCATCCAGGTCGGCCTGGGATCTCCAATGTAGCTCGGACCAATGCATGTCAAAATAATAGGGAAGCACAAATCTCGATGTAGCACATTATTAAATACCTTCACCTTTGTCTTTATTCTGATCCAACATTTCATGCACCTTCAAAAGCACCCTATCCAAGTCGGCCACAGGTGGTAAAGGAAAAACCTTAATTTGACTCTCAATTGATGTAATTTCTTCCCTGGATTGTTTCACCGACTTATCCCACTCCACCTTATAAGTTAGGTATTTTTCAATGACAGCAATGTAGGTGGCCGCATCATCTAACTGGTGTTCAGTAACAGAATCATCACTGACTAGAGCATAAACATCATGCCACCACTTTCTCAATTGCTCTAAACTCAAATATTTAGGGGTGATCTTCCTTCTCCCTGTCATATTCTCAAAGAAAGCAATGCAACCATTATAGACACTAGCTAGGGTATCATCAATTTGTCTCCTCTGCTTGTATATCTTCTTCAGAACCTTTTGCCTGATCTACAATGCTTCAAACCACTCCCAAGTTTCAACAACTCTGTAGGAAGGAAGAATTTTATCATTTACTAGCTTATCCTTGGTGTACTCTATGATGGTTTTAGTTTTCTGCAGTAGGAGATCTGTATCTTCTTTGTCCTGAGCTAACACCTCCTTCAACCAATTAGTTGCCCTCATAGCATCCTTCCCAGATGACAGAATGTCCCTGATAGCATCATTTCCTTTTGTTTGCACCCCTTGCAGCCAATTTGCAGTAGCAAGAGTGGAAGCCTTCATTCTTTCAAGCTCGGTGATAGTTTCTTGAGGTAAGGGATTTGCAGCAGAAGCCGAGGGGTTAATAGACTACAAGGGTTTCATCAGATCCTCCAAGCATTTCCTGTGTTTTTCATTTTCCTTCTTCAACTCCTGCTTAGTTTGAATTTCTTACCTCAATCTCCCTAGGATAATTGTGCTAAAACCCTGATAATCCTCAATGTCCTGCTCAACAGAAGTGGGCCCTAAATTAATAGTCTATACATTATAGTCCTTTGCATATACCTCATCTCTATTCTTATCCGGAGCAGGGGTTACAATGTGGAAAACTCTACTACTCACCTCATCTCTTTCAATCCTTGAGATGACCTTGGCCTTCTTCTTACCCTTGTCCTTTCCAATCTTGGCCAACAACTTATCCTAGTTCGGTGCAGTATCTTCCACAACAACTTGTTTTCTCTTTATCTACTTGTCCAACCACTCTGGAACAGTGGACTCCAACTGCACTTCGCTTTGTTCCTCCTCCTGTTGTTGATCCTTAGGTGCTTCCTTATCCAAACTCTTCTTCTCAAGAGTTTCATCTATCTTACCCTCCTTCTTTTCAGCATGTTCATCCTTGTGCTCAGGGGATGGATTATTTTCTGCTTCTTCTCTTGGAGGTGATCTGACCTCTTTAGTCATAACTAGTGACTCTGCATATGCAACCAAGGGAGACTGCATCACCTTTTCAACTTCTGCTTCTGCACTGTAAAGGTCACCCTCATGAAATTCCTCTCCCTCAATGTCTGGATGATCTTCAATCTTGTCAGATTCACCTGGTTCATTTTGAGCTTTATGGGAGGAAGGAACATCATCATGCTGCTCCTATTGAGAAGTAACTGGAGGAGGATCCGCTTTGGGCACACTATCCTTAGGGGAAGGAGTCCTTGACCTCCTTGTGTACACCCGTTCCTTCTCTTCTGAACTCTCTACATTTACCGCTGGTGGGGCAACTTCTTCTTCTCCTACCTTAGAGCTTACCTTCTGTGACAATCTTATGACTCTTCTCCTTTTAGGCACAAGAACATCAACCTCAGGAATCTTCTTTTCAATTTCTTTCTGTTCAAACTTCTTAGTCCTTAACCTTTTCTTAGCAATTGGTTTTCTCTGCTTTTCTGTTTCTTGGACTTCCTCCACTTGAACACCTTTTATCTTGATTTTAAAAGGGGAATCCATCTTACCTTTTCCCTTAGGATCCTGCTCAGTTGACTCTTCAGAAGTAGAGTGAGGATCCAAATCTCCCATCAAATCATAAGTGCACTGCACACCTTCATTTTCCAACTCCCATAGTTTATTCTTTAGCCACATTCTGGTGAACTTGGTGACTGGTTCCATTAACTGTTTCAGTTATGTCTTTTCTTCCTCTAGCCAATTTACATCACCAATTGGCCTATCCTTTACTGCTTCATAAGCATGACCTTGAATTAGGTCTCCATCATCTTCAAGCTGATCAGGAACTGCCTTCACATTATATAGATGAACTAACTCAACTGGAAGGCGAGAAAAATTCTTCTTCCTAACCTCATATTCATCACTGCAATTGGCCCAGTAGTCCTCCAAATCAACCTTATGGCTATACTCTCTACTGGCATTCTTTCGGGCTTCACCTGTGATATCAAATCTGGACTGCTTGGAATGAAAGAACAACCCAAGAGTACTCATCTCCTCCTCTGAATCTTGGGCATAAATAATGGAAGGACATGCCTCTCCAATGCCAATCCTCAAAGGGAAGTCTCCACCAAAACCAGTCTTATGCTTGTCCCTTTTGACGATGGCATCAAAGTCACATATCTGTCTAGTGACTTCCGGATGTATGATATGATCAGTGGGATACCTTGGAAGCCTGTATGGAGCCCTTTGACAGCCATCAACCCGGATGTATGAGAAGGTTGGGAATTGAATAAACCAAGCACCATATTTCTTGATTAAATCCTTGGCTTGGTCAGAAATCCTTATGTGCTCTGCTCCCTAAAGCAATCTGGTGATATGCATGGTGAATGCATCATTCACCCTCTTGTAGCTTGAGCTTCCCAAACGCAACTGAGGGTACACCTCATAAATAATATCCTGCCCAAAGGTGCCCCTAGTACTCAATCCCTTGTATGGATGAAACCTTGCAAGAGCATAGACCAAGTATGAGGTCATTGTGAAGGTCTTGGTCTGCAACACATTGGACAACTGCTCATGAATCACTCTGCTAATGACACCTGCCTAATGGTAGTCAGTCTTCTCCTGTTCCATCCTCACAATCACATGGCACATCCAATTCTTAAACATGCCAACATTTTTCAATCCAACCACCTTGCTAAGAAGAGTGATGGCATCATAATACTACTTGCCCTGAATAACTACTTGGGTAGTTTGGAATAATGAGACTTAGGCTTCTCCAGCCAAGAATTGATAAGCTGCTGAGATTTAACAGTCTGTTCTTCATAGTACTCTTGAGCTGCCTTCATGTTGAATTCCACCACATGAGATCTATCTAGCATATCAAAAGTCTGAGCAATGGAAACAGGGTTGAGATTCGCCACAATCCTCCCCTAAGGACTGATTATTCTTTGTGTATCATTGTCATAGTGCTTGGAACACTCAAGGACCAGCTCATAACATTGCAACATGGAGAGGAAACCAGCTACATGCACCAATCCTAACTCTAACATCCTCTTAGCCACCAAAGGAAGGTCTTGTGTTGCCATTCTACTTTTGAACTCCTCATAGTCCTATAACCCAACATTGGTATTTGTTACCTCTGACCAGACAGAAGTGATCTTACTCTCTGGAATCTTGCTCTTGATATCCATCTTTATTCTTTCTGCTTCGGATACTGAAGATCCCTGCATGTCACCCTTAGCCTTCCCAACTGTTACCTTGCTTGATTCAGCTTGCAATTGACAAAGGAAACATAATAAAGATCATACCAACAAAGGTTAACCAATCAAAGTCATCATTAAATCATATTAAATCTCATATAGAATGATCATGTTAAACTTCGGGTTTCAGGACCAACCGCGAAATCCAAGCCATGGAGGAATTTCGGAGAATTCCGGGCTAGACAGATTCCAACGGAATAATCATGAAAACACCTATTAGCAATTCAATCTGATCGTTAGTAATCAATAAACAACATGTGAGATCTAAATACAACATGAATTAATCATAAAATGCACCATCATTCATTAAAACTTCATTTTATTTGAAATGCCTTCATATTCCATCAGATTCCAGGAAAAATCCACCAGGGATGGATTTCCGCGAAGGTAGGGACACTTGGCAAATTTTGGAAAAAATAGGGAGCCAAGGATTCCAAGAAAATTCGGAGCCAAAGGTAATCCGTGGATAAGGTAAAACTCTGAAAGTATGCGAATTACGAGAAATCGGAGGAGATTAGGAAAATCCACTAGAGACGGAAAATCCGCCAGAGACGAAAAATCTTGAACTGAGGAAAAAACCCGAACTGCGACACTAAATCATGATTTCGCCTAAATTGATGAATCAATTATAAATTTTGAGAATCTAGGCCTGAGACAAGTTTGATATGGGCCTTCCATAGGTTTTCTTAGAATTCTTGACCAATTGGGAAGCAAACTAAAGTTAAATGGTGATGCCCTAAGCAAAACCCTACAAATCTACCATTAACGCATAGGCAAGCTCAGGATTCAGGTATTTCAACTACTATTTCTTTACTAGGGTTTACTCACGACTTCTCAAGCAAGAATCCTCATAATGCAAAGAAACAAACAAGCTCGGAAATCACTTGGAAGACTATAAATCAAACAATGTTATGCAACCCTAGCCATGAAATGATCAAACATCAAGAATTTAGACCCCAATAAACTCTATAACCTTAAAGCATTATCCACAATCATCAATTAAAAGCAAGGAAATAAAATACATACCATTTGATGCTGCATAAATTCAAATGAAGCAGAAAATACCAGTTTAATGGTGTCTAGCAAAGACAACAACAACAATGCACAGGAAATCGCCACTTAAATCGAACAAATTACCAACTCAGTGCCCTAAATCAAATTCAACACTTGCAAGAATGTACTCCACAACTCAATCGATGGAAAATAATAAACATAATGGCACAAAAGTCATCAGAGATTAATTAAATACATCGTTCAAAGCTCACACGAGAAACGTTAATGTTGCTGACAAGATAGCCAAGAAAACCTGGGAACTCGATGACAAGACGGAATCTGAAAAAATCTAGCCTACGCGGAATTCCGCGAAGACTGAAAATCTCCAAACCATAGTGCTCAGTCAGAATCCGAATAGGATCCGAGAAAATCTAGCCTGGGTGGAAAGTCCCAAACCAGGGTGAAAACCCAAACTTCACCCAGAACTAAATATTTTCAATGAATAACTTAGGGGAATCACCTAGGCAATCAAAATAAACATTTAAGCACATGCTAAAGTAAGATAAAACCTCAAAATGAAAGGGCCGAGACACCAAAACCGAAGCGAAAGAGGGTCCCTACTTTCTGCGGGGTGTGTGTGCAAAAACTGCACAACAAAACCCTGATAACATTGGCCAAATATTTTAGATTTTGGTGAAACAAAATTTGATCTTGACTTTTTCGATAGCCTTGGACTTGGATATGAGCTCAGATTTCCTCCAACACGCACTGAAAGTAACCTTCCAAGAAAACCCTAATATGGAGACAAGCTCAAAAAGATCTTACAACCATAGCTCAATCCTCAAATTTGGGAAGGGTCTTGCAGGAATGAGCTTGCTTGATATTAAGACCTCTCAAATGATGAGGTATGAAATATGAAAGTATGATACAAATGATACAATAACCCTCCTTATATAGGAAAGGTTGAGATGCAAGATGCAATATGATGTTGCCAAGTGTCATGATCTAACAACATGAGACAACATGTAAACCCTAACTAACTACCTAGGGAATGATGAATTGATTGAGATAAGTTCTAGATGATATTCTAGAAGGAATCTTAATGCCTAAATACATTGAAAGGTGGATGACCCCATTATTAATGATTTCCTAATAATGCAACCTAGGTATTAGTTAAATATAATGCCTAAGTAAACTTATGCTAGTGTAATTAAATAATTAATTACACCAACAATCATGATTTAGGATTCCAAGATACCACATTCAAACTTGGAAAACCATCTAGATGCTAGTGCATCGCGTAGACATTCACACGCCGCATAGGCGTCCAACATGCCAATGTTTGGGAAATATAGTGGCAAATTGTTTTCACTTTGTCATTGGCCCTCATGGAGTTGGAATCCCAAAATTATGACCCATGAGATTCTTATCATAAATGCACTTAGGCACAATAAATGCAAGGCCAAATGAGTAAATGTGAAATTTCCCCTAGGGTGCAATTTTTGTGACATTAGATTTTCCCCCCACTTTAGTGGGATGGATTTTGGGAAAAGTCAGCCACACTAAAGTAGAAAAAAATCAACAAAAGAACTTGAAAATTTTACAGATTTATGCATCAAAAGGATATTGTAGAAGACGTAGAGGTCGAGCAGGAAGGTACTGAATATGACCCCAACAATTGAACTCAAGGAAACATACAACATTTGTCATGAAATCGTGCACAAAATTTGATTATGAAAAACTCAAATTTTAAGTTAGTCCAAAAAATTTGGAGGAAGCTACCAAGGCAAGAAGAATGGTCAAGAAGAAATTTGGTGGTTTGGAAGAAAAATATGATAGAGAGGTGACTATATACCCCCTCCTGAGTTTTCCCTTAGCTAGGTGGGGTAAAATTAGGAAAAATGAGCCCCAGGGGACCTCTATATACCTAGGTGGGCCCCTAGAAGGGTCATTTTCACTATTCATCGCATGAGTTTTGTTGAATTTTATGAGAAAAAAGTTATAAAAATGCCACACATATGAGAGTACAAGGAGCCAAACTAGACCAACTATGAGGGGATGTCACCAATGGTCTAGAGGTGGACCAGGTGAGTTGTCAAATCTAGTTTTTTGTGCATTTTAAAATATTTTAGCTAGGTTTAAGATGAGATCATAGCACACGTGTCCAACATGCACACATTCATCCCTCTCACACGATGGCATCTTGCTAGTGTGGTAGGGACCTTTTCTTGTGTTGGAGTCTGCCACGTGCACTAGCATCCAACCAACTTTAATGGTGAATATCATATGATATAGTGTTGCGTAGATGTCTACACAGTGTGCCTACGTCCTAGGGGCACTAAATAGAATTTTTTTGATGTTCAAGATACAATTTTCATGCCCAGTATACTAATTTGGAACTTTTTTCACTTTTTTGTTGGATTATCCTGAGATTAGGGAGCATCCTGATGGGTGGGTACTAGGTCCAATGCCTACCGGATGATGAGGAGATGCTTCTACAACAATTCAGCTTGTGGCATGTCTACACCATGCTTTAGATGCTTTATCATGATTGCATGCTCATGGAATTGATGGAGTGGTGGAGTTACACCACATTGACTTTCCACCTCCAGATGGGTGAGATGACCATCACCTTGGAGGATCTATATCACATCCTCGATCTCCCCATCCATTGGCGGTAGGTGACGATAGATGATACTTGTTCGAAACAAGAGCAGGAATAGGGAGTCCAATACTACTTAGGTCATGATGATGGTGGTGATGGGACTAGTCACATCTACATATGTTGGTTTGAGCAGGGTAGTGTAGTTGTCCCTGTATTACAATGAGTGTTGGTCGTCACTGTGGCCATGCGGGTTGCAGATGCATGAGGCTCTTACCTTCATGAGGGCCTCATGCACACCATTAGAGTGATGGAGCAGCACAAGATATTTTTCACATGGCAATGGAGCATGCTTACACACCTATACCATGAGCTAGACAGGTATATGCATTATGAGTTCTAGAGCTTGAACACATGCACCCTATTATAGGATTGGGCCTTTGCTCATATCACATGCACTTGGTCAGCTAGGTATCCCTAGGCAAGGGATTATATAGTGCCAAGGGTTCACTGGTATGAGCTTATTAGACAATGGAAACACAAAGATTTATAGTTTTAGTGCATTCAGTTAGATACATTGAGGTCTAACTGAATTAAATGGTAAACTTATAGATGGTTTTGGTGGGTAGACGATAATAGATATCCCGGGAACCTGCAACACGATCATTTTTTGCTAGGTCGCATTGATTTTGTGATTATGCCCTCCTACTAGTAGAAGGTTATGCAAAAAATTGGTATTATCTAGACTATTCCTCCCACGGTCCCCTCCTACACACGGGCCGTGAGGAGCACTACACAGTTGGGTGATTGTCAAAAATTATCCATCATTGACATCATCCCTTTTGATGATGATGTGGATGATGAGGACCAGATGGAGGCCCACCCCATTGATGATATAGGTGTGGTGTGGGGATTTCATACTTGGTGGTTGATTCATCCCAAGGCTATCTTCACAAAAGATGCCTCTAATGGGGATCTCATTCTATAGGGTGATGCACCGCTAGTACAGAGGTAGAGGCAAGTAGATAGAGGTGGAGAGTAGTGATGCAATATTAGATTCCAAAACCACACAAACACAAGGTACAACAGACCCAAACTTGTCAAAAGAAGATCAAATTAAACAAGCAACTTAAATTGCTTCATTTCTTCATCAAATCCATATTGTTTCATTTGAAAACCTCAAGGAAACAACAAACCAAACCACTTCAACAATACCTCACATCTTTATCAAGTTTCAAAACAACTTATTCATCAACAAAAATGACTGATCCAAACAACAACCTGACTAGTAACCCTGAACAAAGAAATTCCTTCAACATTCACCAATACTCTCACTCTCCAAGGCAACACATTATGCTTACTTGCTACAAAACCAATTATCAAGCCTCTTACATCTTTAAGGTCATTATTTTGACAGATACAAAAAAAGAACAATCAACCATACCTCTGTTTACTCAGACTTTCAGTCAAAGACCATTTTACCATTGAGATTCACATAGCTCAAGACACTAAATTTGACAAGTCAACCTCCTATGCTTCCACCAAGCATTGAGAAATTTTTTCCAACACCTTTAAAACAGGTTCCAAGCCTAAAGAACCATCCCTTTCATTGTTTTGTCAATTTCACCAATTCTAGCATTCCAACCACTGTGTCTCTTGTAGGACAGCAAACCCTTAAACGAGTGATTTCTCTTTAAATACAAAGTAACTTTACATACTCCATATGTATTTAGATGGGTCTATTTAACACACTCAAATAGAAATAACACTTGTTTTAGAAAAAAAACATAAGATTCAATACACCACCGCTATCTTTGAAGCCCCAATTAGCCCATTTTAACAAAGAAAGTACTTTTTAAATACCTCCAAAGTTAACCTTAACCCAAAAAAGTCTTAAGTTATATCTCAAAACTCAGGATTCTTCAATTTTTAAGGATTGAGAGGCCCATTTACCCGCTAAACATCAAAACCCTTAATTTTAGGCCTTTTAAGCACAATTATATGAGGGTTTCTTGGAAACATCATTTACCAACCTCCAATTCACCTGCCACTATTTCAAACATCCTAAAATAAGTCTGAAAAATCATTTTAAACATTCTCCATACCATGGAAAGTGTTATTTCACCTTTTCATATCATGGAGGCACCATTTTTAAAAAAAAATTCCTTGAAACAACAACACAACTTATATTCTTGTTTACCCCTGCACTCACAGACACATATAATATTGAAAAGACATTAAACACATTCTATTTCACTGACCAACTAACCCTACATTGGCGGAATGGCCATAAATTTGCTTAAAGACTCTCAAAACCACAGTATGGAGAGCACAAACTGAGACTCAGGAAAATTGCCTCTAACCCTTTATTCCTAAAAGAATAACCTCACAATTTTTTTGAAATGAAAGCTAACTCCTTCCCAAATGAAATCACATGAGTATTTAACTTTTGATATTCCTAAACTATCTGTACCAAGATAGAACAATGGAAGGAATGCTGCAAAATTAAGAAAAATAGGGGTTTTATTCACTACTTGATTCAAGAATACAAGAAATTTGCCTCTTCTCGGCCTTCCCAATGCTTTATGTAGCTTTTAAAACTAATAAGGCAGCTGCCTTATCAAACTCTAACTATCTAACTACCCTTTCTACTGAAGTGTCTCTTCATCTTCCTTGATTTTCTTGCTTTTTGTCAATTTAGCAACTTTTGACAATATTGCAATATTTGCAAGTTTTTCATTTTTTCACCACTTTGACTACCTAGGACCTATTGAAGGACTTTAATACATTCAAATTGACCTTTACATGCACTTTTGCATACATTTTACTCTTAAAAATTCATTTTTGCAATTTAGCCTTTTGAAGGCATTTTTTGAGAGCAAGGTACTCCTGCACCATACAACCAACTAGAAAAACCTTTCCAAGTCCCTTGGAAACATGCTTGTACCTACAAAAAAAAATTAAATCTTCCTTGGAATTCTTCTTCTTCATTTTCCTTTTTCCATCTTTGTTCATCTTTGTCTTCTCTTGCTTCTTTCCTTTCTCTTTCTCTTTTTCTGTGACCAAGTTCTCAATCACTTTTCTCCTTCAAAAGGACACAAGAATGCCCTTTTACCACTCTCAACTTTTCTCTAGATTTTCCTCAACCAAGGGTACAAGACTGTCCTTGCAAATTTTGCAAGGACAGTCTTGTTTCCCTGGTTGAGGAAAATAGTGGAAAGATGGGAGTGGTGAAAGGACAGTCCTATGTCCTTGTGAACCTAATAAACAGAAAAGAGAGGAAGGAAAAAGGAAAAGTGAAGAGATAGAGTTGAAGACAAAGACCAAGGAAGATTTGAATTTTTTTTTGAAGGTACAAGCAAAGTTGATATGTTTCCAAGGGACTTGGAAAGTTTTGTTGGTTGGTTGTATGGTGCAGTCACCTTGTCCCCAAAATACATTCAAAAGGAAAAAAATTCAAAAAATTGCATTTTAATTGAAAAGAAATGTAAAAGCATGTAAATATTTGTAAAAGGTCATGAATTGGTCATAAATAATATATTTTCATAGGTCACTAGGTGGGAAAAAGATGGAAAAAATCAAAAAAAACTTGAAAAAATGTAAAAGTTGCCAATTTGTAAAATGCAACAAAACCAAAAATCAGGAAGATGAAAGGTCATAAGGAATTTTCGGAAGGTTTAGTTGATTGGGAAAGATGAAAATCCTTTAAAAAGGAATTGTACATCGTTGTGAAGCAAGAGGGGAAGTTTGAATAAGAAAAAAATCATTTAGACCTGTGCATGCTTAAAACTTTGCATTTTCAGAATTTTAAACTGGTAAAACATGTTTGCAGGTTTATGTATGGCTTTGTACAGACTTATTTTCAAGGGGAAGTCATTGGGATTGATGAAATTATGATTCTAGATAATTTTTCAATTTGTTTAGTTGAATTTTATGAAGAAATGAGTAATTTATTGCAAGTTTACTAAAATCAGTCCAAATCCTGATCTAGGGTAATAGTTTGCAATAAAAATTGTGTTTCTAAAAATTTTAACAGTTGGATTTTTCTAAAAATTGGAGGAAATGTCCATAATAACATCCTCTAAAGTCTCACCAGAGAGATTGGATTAATTAATTGATTTGTGAAAGTTATAGGTGACTTTGTGCATGCATATTTGCCTATTTAGGCCTAATTAGTAGGAAAGAAGTCAGAACAACAAGCGTGTGTTCGAAAAAAAGTGTACCTAAAAAAGAGATGTTTTTAATGACAAAAATGGGCACTCAAAAGTGTATTTATTTTTTGGATATTCAATCTGGTTGGAAAGTTACACCTGATTTAGTGTTTTGGCACTTATAAGCAACTTTGGTCTTCTAGTGCAAGGAATTGAGAAATCTGATTAAATAGCGTTGTAAGAAGGTATTTTTATCTGTGTTCCTATCAAAATAAAGATGAATAAAATTTACTAAGGTCTGGTAAAAGTTTGGAAGCAGGATTTGAAGTTTTGATGTCTTTTTGCCTTGTGGAACAAGTTGTCAAGAATGGAATTTGGTGAATAATGTGAGTTGTGGATTGTTTCTAAGTTTTTGAAGGTGAAAGTGATTTGGTATAGTCAATTGATTGTTTTTTAAGTTCTTTTTGATGTCTAATATGATATGGATGATGAGTTGGCTTGTTGATAGCCTTGTTGATTCAAATGAAATTAGTTGGTTTAGTTGAATGAAAAATGGATTTTTGATGAATTTGTGTAAGTGATCTTCTCCAAATAAGTTTGGGTCAGATGTACCCTAGTTGTTTGAGGTTGTTGATTGATGCTCTTGCATCAAGTAGTAGCAATAACATGAGGAGGCTAGTACAATGAAGGTGAGATCTAGGCGATGATGGAGGATGTCCTCTCCTCTACTCATTGTCCCAGTCTCAATAGTAGTACTGACACCATCCATCGACCTTGTGGAAGCTCTTATGGCAAGAGGAGAAGCACCTGATGCGGGTGGTAGAATACCTAGCATCGTTCGACCCCTTGACCCTCACTGGTAGCTAGGGGACCCAGGTACAACATTTTTTTATATCATCTCTTTTCAATACTTTTAGCTATCATCTCATGTATATTCTTTTACTTTGGTTTTATGTACATACATGATATGGTACTGATGGGTCTACTCTCTCTATGGATGTAGTGGAAACTTAGGGATGGATTGTATTGATAACAAAGTGCATCCTATACACTTAACGACTAGTCTTAGTAGGGAAACATGCCCACTTATTCGCGTTGGTCATGGTCTTAAGGACAACATACTAGGAGGGGCAGATGGAGATCGGCCAGAAGACTATAGATGCCACTATTGCTAGGGTTTAGAGAGACCAAGTGTTGGCAGAGCTATGGACTACCCTTTCTTATAGAGATGTAGCCAGGAGGAGAGAAAATAGTGTTGATTAGGTATGTGACGCTTTGTAGAGCCAGCTCAATGATCTCATAGAGTAGGTGACAACTAAGATGACAATAGGGGATTAGTAGCTCTACGATGTGCTTAGGTAATCCGAGCTTTAGATAGCCTCCCTTCAAGGATAGATCAAAGAGATACTTGTAGTGGTATCTATCTTGCGATCATATAGGTCCTTCTCCGTCTCTACCATTCAACCACAACGACAACCTCTGTTGGACCCAAAGGGCTGAACAAGCCATGTACCCAGGTTGTAGAGACTTGATTTTGTGTATATCATTTTTGTACTGATGATTGTTGGCAACACAAGCATGGAAAACTGAGAGGGGGGTTGAATTAGTTGTCACAAAATTTTAAACTTAATCAACTTTATTAACCTTATTCATAGATCAGATCAATAACCATGAAAGCATGAATGAACAACACATTAGAAACATAAATAACACCAATATTTTTACGTGGAAACCCTATTAGGGGAAAAACCACAGTGGAGGTAGGTCCACAAGATTATACCCTTTTAAAAGTATAAGGAAATATGAATGGGGAATGCACATGCATTCAGGCACACTGCCTAGAGCTGACCACTCAATTACAAAGGAAGACACACTATCTTACATAAAGGTTCTAATTATATCCATCAGATTTTGAACTGAGAAAATAACATCTGCTAATGCTTGATTATAGTTCCGGTTAAGCACATGAACACTTCACTCTTCTTCACTCTTCTTCACACTCTACTCTGCCTTCGTATGATCTAAACAATATTCACACATAGGACTCACAAACTTCACTCTCACTACATCCATAATGATAAAAAAATTGCTTATATATACTCGCAACAAGGAATTACATTGCTATAAGTTGGCACCAACAAAAGAATAAAAAGAATATAAATAGTCGACCCAAAATAATAAAGATTTTTCATGCAAATCAACCAAGGTTGGCCACAACATAGTGAAGACTAAAAATGACACCCTCAAACATGAACCACTTCAATTAATTACTCCTCAAAGATCCACAACACGCATCAACACCTTATTGGCTAGGAACATGAGAAACATGAACACACAAGAGAAAATCTCAGATCACGAGAACAACGATCAATGCAAACATGAAACATAGATAGAGAATGATCTAGAAACATCCAAAAACATCATGAAACACCAAAGAAGCATCTGCAACAGCTAAACTAACTTAAATGACATGATCTTCATTCAAAAACACAAACAAAAGTAATAAAAAATTTGTCAGAATACAAATATTCATAACTCGATCAAATCTTCACGCGGATCTTTGAAACTCAACATGGATAAACTAGATATTCTAAAAAAGATACCCTTTAGTCCACAACCTCTGAACAACAACGTACTAATTTCACCGATAGAATGAACTTCACTCCACCACTGACAACTTACAACTCTTCTTTATTACAATTTTCTCAATATCCTCGACATATACAACTTCTAATGCATTAATGCTAATAGTGTTGACATCAATGACAACCACATATCAACAACACAACCACAAAATCCAACAATCTCCCCCTTTGGCATTGATGGCAACAAGTGATGTGAAAAACACCATCAATGCAACAACAATTACTCTCCCTTAGGTTTTGACTCTTCTCCCCACAAGGTTCTTCTCTCCTAGAAAATTTTTCACATTACTCTTCTCTCACTTTGAAATCAATGGCAAAGATATCCATTACAAGTTCTAAACCACATATCTGAAAACCTGACACATCTAAACATCTAACTACTCCCCCTGAGTAGCAGCCACCACAACATCAATCCGAATCAAAATATGATCATGAAATGGACAGATTGATGCAAATCAATGCATCTTAGTTCTGATTAGGAGGGGTAATCACCCCTAACTTCCCTTTGAGATACTCAAATGTATCCCTAGGTAATGGCTTGGTAAATATCTCTGCAATCTGCTCCTTAGTAGGCACATACTCCAATATGACTTCCTTTTCACTTACTTTCTCTCTCAAAAAGTGAAACTTGATAGATATATGCTTGGTCTTGGAATGCAACATCAGATTCTTAGAAATGTTAATAGCACTTGAGTTATCACATAATATAACAATAGGCTCATCATACACAACTCTGATATCCTTTGACATTTGCTTCATCCATAATACTTGAGTACAATTATTAGCAACAACAATGTATTCTGCCTCTGCAGTAGATAAAAATGGCATTATGATTTTTTCTTAACCATGAAATCAACTTCTTTCCCAAGAAAAATGCTCCACCACTAGTAATTTTCCTATCATTCACATCTCCTGCCCAATCAGCATCAATAAAGGTATTCAAAGTAAGATCATCATCTTTAGGATACCACAACCCAAAATGAACTGTCCCCTTCAAGTATCTAAAAATCCTCTTCACAACAGTCACATGAGATTCTTTAGAATCAGCTTGAAATCTTGCAACAATACATACAACATTCATGATATCAGGCCTGGTTTGAGTCAATTAGAGCAATCCACCAATCATTGATCTATATCTAGTCTGATTTTCCTTCAAAGAATCATCGTTATTTGTCAACTTGCATCTAGTGACCATGGGTGTACCAACTAGCTTTGAATCTACCATACCAAATTTCTTCAACAATTCTTTCACATACTTGGACTGATATATAAAGATCCCTTTTTCTAACTAAGCAATTTTCAATCCCAAGAAGAATTTCATCTCTCCAATTAGTGACATCTCAAACTCATTGTCCATCTCATAAACAAACTTCATGCACAAGCTATCATCTCCTCCAAATATGATATCATGA